>JAKXYG010000739.1:0-16505 GCA_025895645.1 Cardicola forsteri | reverse complement strand
CCAAAATATTCAAAAGCAATTTCATTTGTTTCACCTACGTACAAGCACTCTGTTTCATTTTTAAAATAAACAAAAAAATTAAAACAAAAATTAAATTTTGTACTAAATATTGTATATATTAGGTTGAGTATTAAAAACATTGTTTTAAAACAAAATTCGTTTAAAATAGTTAAAAAACACATTGAAAATGATTCTTTAACTGTTTAATTTTTGTATAACTAAATGTTGAACATATACCGCATATACAATTTTTTTATTTTTTATATTTAATAAGATATTTTTAATTACAATTGGCTATTTTTACGTCTGATTGAGAAAGAAGGAGAATTCGAACGAATGATTGACAACCTGGCTAATTCTTTATCAATAGTGTCACTTGATCACTCATCATTATAATATATCGAAATCATCACAACGGTGTCCCTTACAACAAAAATACATTCATGCATTAAAAAAACTCAAATAAAACCATAAAACAAACTCTAACCAATAATGGATATTCTGAAATGTTTATCAATTTCTATTCAAAGTCACTCACAGCTAAATAAAAAGTTGGAAACGAAAAGAAACGGGTTTTTATAAAGCTATCTTTCAAAGGAGACGATAAATGAACCTCCTAAAAATTAAGCTTAAAAATGCAATAAAAAGGAGATACTCACTAAACCAATTAAGAATGCTATGTACCACAACAGGTCTGTCTTTGCCCAACGTAAAAACAAATAAAGTAATGTTCTCTACCTCCCATTGTATCTACCAGTTCACTTGCAGTTGCGGTGACAAATATATTGGTCGGATAACTCCCCGTTTATCTGAACGGTCAAAAAAACACATTCCCAATTGGATTGAAAAAGAATTCAACTCAACTGAACGTTTGTGCACTTTGTCAATATTACGTCACTTGGTTCAAACAAAACACCGAGTTAACTTTAATGAAGTGTTGATAACTTCTCAAACTGTTAATATGTTAAAAACACTTGACTCTGTTTACATTCACACATTAAAACCCATTTTGTGTGCACAAAAACAATTTGTAGCTTCATTATGTTTAGCGTGGACTTAACATATGGATGCTGCGTGTGTATTTTTTTAATGTTTGCCACTTTGAATGTTTTAAGAGAAACATTTTTCAGCAGTGGACAATTAGCGAAGACAAACGTGGGCCCGCATTTTAGTGCTGGCGATGGAATTCAAACCCATGTCCACCGAGGTCCGAATTCGAGCGCTGTACCGTTAGACCACCCCGATGTAGTTATTAATGTTAAGTTATATGTTTGTGACTAAAGAGAATATACGAAATGTATTCATTTCACAGTTTACGTCTTCTATTATTTTTGTTTGGTATTTTACAATAGTTTACATTAAATAAAATTAAATAAACTAAGTAAAATAATTATGCAACTATAACTTTAAACATAATAATTATTTATTTGTTCTAATATGAGCGTGTATATAAACAAGGAAATGTGTCAGAAAACATTAATTTACAGTAAAATAATTCATTTAAAATGTACTATTATATATAAAAATTTAAACAATTTATTGTTTAAAATAATTAAGTAAGAACTGTTTGTACTTTAAAATAATAGTTCGTTTTATTAATCTAATGAATTTTTGTTATTATTTAATTTGAAAGCACATTTTTTAGATGTTTTGCGGTTAGCGAGTTAAATTGTACAACCGTAAATCGTGTTTCTTTAAACATATTGCTAAATTGTTGTCTAAACACAATTTTTCTAAATGTCCTTTTGACACAAAATGTCTTTTGTTAAACATTTATACAGTATCAAACAATTAATGGTTAAGATGTAAAATATTGTAGTACGTTAACTGCTAAATCTGTATTTTGAATACTGCAATACAATTTAGGAGTTTTAAACTCTTCTACCACTCTGACATCTAAAAACAATTAGCTGTTTGCCTTAGTTAAAATTAAAATTGTGATCTCGAGGAACAGTGCCCGATTTGAACTTGAATGGGCTGAGTTTCAATCTCCCCAACAACCGGCATCAAATGCAGGCCCACATTTGGCTTCACTAAAATCTTCACTGCTGAAAGTTGTTTTCCGTAAAACATTTCAAGTAGTAAAAAAATGTACGTACTTCGCTTTAATTGTACTGACATCCTTTGGGTTACTGCTCTAGCCTAAATAAAAAAATTAAGTAGCAATTATTTAAATCAATTAACTCAAAAATATTGGTTTTAACACATTTATTACTAAAAGTAAAATAATTTTTAAAAACAAATACACTTTAAAATATGTTTATTTTCTTAATATATGTAAACATTGTGGTTTGTACAACCTTTTAAATTGTATTTTCGTACGGATGTTCATTTAAACTACTTTTAATTTGCTAGCAATTTGGTAGTAACAAATTTCATTAGTGAAAACAGAATATTTAGTTTACTTTTCTTCTGTAAAAAGTGCTCAATGAAATTATTTATCAACAAGAATTATAAGTAAATATAATTACTTATATTCTTATAATAATGAATATTTAACATTACGTTAGATGACTACGCAGATTACAGGAATTTGTTTGAGGTTGTATCATAACTAAGGATCACATGTTGTGTGCCATAGAAACAAATAATAAAATAATGAAAATTATTATACGAATATATTAGAAAATTATTTGTAACACATATTTTTTAAAACTTTATCATGTAATTAAATAAAATTCATTTATATTAGCAGTTGTTTCCGTTTATATATATAATTCTTCTTTAAATGATTTATTAATAGTACAAAATTTTGTTATTATGGTTACATAAAATTAATAAACGTATAGTAAAATAGCTTTTTTTATTAACTAAATATAATAATAAATAATGTACTTTATTCATTTATTTAAAGCATTCGGTTTTCTTTATAAATCCAAATAAAATAATAGAAGACGTACACCGTGAAATGAATATTTTTTCAATTACAAACATAAAAAATCACTATGAAAATCAGATGATTAAACCAACCAATGGAAAACGGATTTAAAAAAATCTTATTAGTCAACCTCCTTGAGTGAATGTAAGCTACGTTGGTGCATTCTTCTATCAAAATGTATGAAAATGTATATAAGGTGGAAAAATCAATATTTAGCTAGTACTATGCGCTTTGTATTGCGTCATCGTACAAATTTAGTCACCCTTTTTGAAAACTTTCCATCCCCAACTTACAAATAATCACACACTCACAAAAGGTTATTTGACTCTTATTGGCTCCTTCTTTGGTGGCGGTGTGACAAAGACAAGTTGTATATAAATAAGTTGAAGACTTATTTTAATTACACTGACACTTAATGATGCTTTGATCATCTCGATTAAATGATTTACATGCTCAATATGCATTTGTTCTAAAATATTCAGTCAAATAACTCGGATAAACCTGCAATTTTATGTAACGTTAATAAAATAATAGATATTTATCTACATAATTGATATTTGTACATTTTATGAATTTGTTAAAATGACATTATTAAAAGCGTCTTTATTTGTATAACCAAATTCAATATTGTTTTATAATTCAGTTAGCACAAATAATTTGTGTTTTAAAGTTATAGCTGTTAATTTAAAATTATTTATTTGTCTTTAATGACTATTGGCTAAATTGTTAGACAAGGGTTAGAATTTTATTAATCTAGGCTTGTTAGAATTTAGCATTAACCTTGTACCAGGTGTGTACAAGGTCCGCATTTAGAGTCAGTAGTTAGACTTAAATACATGCAGCAATAGGATTTTACTAACAAAAAACAGAGGCGAAATAAAAATGTGACTAATAAGAATTATTTAGGGCTGGGTATAAATATTTTTAAAGGTATGGCCTATTAATTTTAATCAATTAAATAAGCCTATCAACTATTTGTCAGAATGGCAAAGTTGGTTAGATTCAATAATGGGTAGGTATGAGGTTAATTACTAACGATAGTACTAACTACTAGCTATTATCTAGAACTTCGTCAAACGTTCAAGCATTTGGGGCATACTATATTATGTTATAATACTACTGACAGTACGAAAAATAGCTAAAACGTGAAAATTAATCTTGGGATAATGAGATTGAATGCTTCGTAATATATGAAGCTTATGTTTAATATTAAACAAGACCACTTGTATATTTGCTCGCAATAATCTTACAATCAATTTTTTTAATACATGCATTTGAGCATGTAATCTGACAGCCGTTTTTGAATAATTTATTCAAATTTCTTAAAAGTAAATAGGATATAATTTATTTTTTGACATCTACGTTGCTCATTAAATTATAATCGCAATCAATGTTTAATTACTAACGTTAGTCAAACAAATTGACCAATTTTTGCATCATTTTTAGCAGTCAGTTTCTGCCACTTTTTGCAACCTAAATATGAGTTTGTTGATATACAGTAGATAATGTATTTCAATCAAAGTAATTTAAAAAACATTTTTTGTTTTTGTAATAAATTATTGTGTATATTTAAAACAACTAATTCTTTTTACACATTATAATAATACGCTACATTTTTTGATGTATGACGTCGACACATGGACTGGTGGTGCGATGTCTAAACCTTAACATTTTCTTGATAAATTTTGTTAAATATTAAACATATGTAATTTTGTTTATAAAAAATAATGATTAAAAGAATTATTTCATTTTTATTTAATTTTAACTTTTAAAACTAATAATGTTTTAGTAAAATAAATGTTCACATGTACATTTAAATTTACATTGAATTTTCAACTAGTTAATAATTTAATATAACCAATTGTAAAATAATTTTTTTAAATAATTTAAGCACAAGGTGGATTTTTATTTTCCGTCACAAAATTTCTAATTCTGATTAAAAAATTCATTATTTCCGCGTACATAATACTTACGGTTAAAGCACGTCATTATTATCTATTTTCACAGATAAGTCTGAAGTATCCTATACGCCATGGACTAAACATTCAAAGGTTATTTACAATCCAAATTTCCCCCTCAAACACACATTTACAGAAATAAAAGTTGTGCATCTTTTATCTATAAAAGAATGTATTATCTCCATTATAGATGCGTACGAATAATAATTTAAACAGCTTTGGATTTATTCAAATATTCAAAAAATTGTTTTAAAGCGAACCGTGCAGATATACTACAAAACATTTACAAGCATGCAAAACAATGCTCTTATGTATACCTCAAGGAAAGTAATGTGTATTTCAATATAACTTATAATTTAATATACGATTTATTTATTTAAACTGCAGAAGCTTTGAAAAGCAAAAATATCACTTTTATTCACTTTCCTCCATACAGTACAAATCTCAATGTCATTGAAAACATTTTTAGTATTTTTAAATGTGATGTCAATTGCTTGGATTCTGACGTATAAATCGAAAAAACACTAATTATGTTGTAAAAAATTGTATTTTAAAGGACTATAATGGTACGTCGACAGATTCATACTCGAAAAACTGGTAGAAATTGAAGAAAGTGTGGATATTGTTTAAATTAGTGACATTATAAAGTGTATAACTTTTGTTTTGTATATTTATGTATTTTGGTCAATTAAATCAATTTTTAAGCTTATAATCTGTGTTTGGTTTTGAAATTTTATAATGGTGCTAATTTGCTTTAATGTTAAAACGAATCTTATTGTATATTACAATAAGAAATTTCGGAAACTGTAGTGTATACATATTATTATTATTATTATTATTATTATTAAGCTTTGATATATATATATATATATATATATTAGTAAAGCATTATTTAAGGTATTTTCTAATAAATGTTAGATATGTCTAGGATAATTAAGAAATGCAAGATATTGTCAAATATCATATTAGGTCAACATTATATTCAATTTTGTCGTTATCTGTAACTACTTGTGCCAAATCAAATTTTGAATAATTAAAAATAAGGTTAGTTTGCAAAACACGTTTGTGAACGTTGTATTGAAAACAATGTTAACATTACACAAAACAAACAGGTACAATAATGTTAGTTCGGTAATTTACTGTCATAATCTTCTAAATATTTAACGCGCCTAAAATATGCAGAGATTTACTGTATATTCGTAAATTTAACTTTTAGTAATGTACGTACAATGCATGTAAATAATATATTAACTATTTTGTTAAATAATTTTAAAAAAAAACAATAGAAATATTCTGGTTTTATTTATTTACAATTAAATACTATGCATGTTATTGAAAAAACACAATTTAAATATTAATAAAACTTTTAAATAAAATTATTTGATTAAAATAACCTTTATTTAATTTGTTTAAAACAGAAACAATATATTTATTAATATTTAATGAAAATATATTCAATAGTAATATAACTTACATATGCCAAACAAAAGATGATTTTAAGGATTGTAACGTGCATTTTGATGGTGTTTACGCGGAGACAATTTAAACAGCGGAAGTTTAATTTTTGCATATATAGCGGATAGGTTATATAGAGAACAACCCGAAAGTGACTTGTCTTCAATGCATGCCATGGTGATAATAAAACACTTTGTTAACATTTAGTTTTCAAATTTAGGTCAAAATGTTAAAGTATTCATTCCATTGTTTGCCCATTTTAGAATTAAATAACAATTAGATTTAAGTTATTATTTACCAAATGTTGAAATATAATATAATATAAGTTATTTAAATACAACAGTTACCCTTTACGTTCCTGTAATTGTACAAACTATTAATTGAATGTTTAAGAGGTCAAGAAAAAATTTAAACAGTAGGAACAATTCCATTTATTTAATGCAACAAAAGAACAATGCAAAACGTGTTAAAAAATTTACTAAATTTATTGTGTTCTTTAAACAATAATAACACTTATTAATAAATAAACAAATATATATATATATATATATATATATATACATATATATAAAATTAAAAACAAGCTGGTTATCGTTTGAACTTAAAATGTTTTCAGTAAATTGATTGTTATAATCCCATTCAACGCGGCAAGTAATATTTTGATTACCTCTACTAAATCGTTGTATAAATACAGTCACAGCTATAAATAAATAAAATTTATTTTATATAATAAAAAATAAAATTTAATTTGAAATATATAATTAAAAATATCACATTTATTACAAAACATTAATTAATATGTTTTATTTTACAATGTGTCAATTAAAATGTTTTACTCTAAATGTAGAATTAGAATTTTTTGAAGCGTTTTTTAAATAAAGTAATAAAAGCCCCAGTTGATCGTATTTTTATTTCAATTTATTATGCTGCGGTGGTCTAGCGGTAACGCACTCGAGTTGGACCTAGATGGGTATAGGTTTGAATTCCATCACCGGCTTTATTGCTAAAACGAATTTTATTTTGCCGGGGTGATCTAGCGGTACAGCGCTCAAATTCGGACTTTGGTGAGCATGGTTTGAATCTCATCACCGGCACTACATTCGGTTTCGCTAAATGTCCACTGCTGAAAGATATTTCTTGTAAAACATTCAAAGTAATAAACACTACAAAAATGGTACGTTAGACTGATAAAATGCATTACCAATACTATAGTCTATTCTGAAGTTTCATTATAAACATGTTTCCAATGCATTTTGTTAAAATAACATCGTTTGTCAAAATTCCATTTTTGTAACTCTAGATATTTTATTGCAATAATTGTGTCGACAAGAGAATTATGTAACTTATTGTGCAAAATCCGCATCATATACGACTCGAAAAAAAAAAAAGGTTGAATTGAAAATTAGTAAAAAAATAGCACATACACATTTTTTAATTCGTCTTCCTCGAAAATCATAAAGGATAACTTGTCTACTGTTGAAAGATGTTTCTCGTAAAACATTCAAAGTAATAAACACTACAAAAATGGTACGTTAGACTGATAAAATGCATTACCAATACTATAGTCTATTCTGAAGTTTCATTATAAACATGTTTCCAATGCATTTTGTTAAAATAACATCGTTTGTCAAAATTCCATTTTTGTAACTCTAGATATTTTATTGCAATAATTGTGTCGACAAGAGAATTATGTAACTTATTGTGCAAAATCCGCATCATATACGACTCCGAAAGGTTGAATTGAAAATTAGTAAAAAAATAGCACATACACATTTTTTAATTCGTCTTCCCAAAATCATAAAGGATAACTTGTCTACTGTTGAAAGATGTTTCTCGTAAAACATTTAAAGTAGCAATCATAAAATAAAATATAAAATAATATTGTATTTTTTAACAAGAAACATGGAACGTTGTTTTTCATGCTCTAGCATTAGAGTATTAATGTTTGTCACATAAACTATTGTTTAAACCACTAAAAGTCACGTTTGTACAAGGTTGACAAAATAGAATAGCCCATTTTAATATGCAAAATATTAATTCTTTTAAGTCAGTGTTTTATTATATATAAAACAAATATATAAATCTTTATGTAATTAAAATATTAAAACATATTAAAGCATATTTTTTATTATAAATTTAGTTTAGTATTTTATTATGAGCTAAAGACAAAGTGAAATTCTGTATTGCAGTTATATACACTTAGAGTATTAAGAAATATTTGAAACAATATTCATAACCACATTAAATGATAATTTATTACAAAATACAAAAATTACATGCAATCATTTTATTTATATGTGTACTGTTATTAAAGTGTAAACATCTTATAGTTCTATATTTAGAAAGATGTTTAAACAAATATGTTTTACTTCATTTGAAACCAAATGTAGAGTACTATACTTTATTTAATGTAATTTGCAATTGTAAATTTTATTTTAAATTAGTTTTTAGCAAAATGAACTAACAATAATAACTAATTTAAAATTAGCAATTCATTAGTTATTTTCTTTTATTGTGTATATATTTGTTTATTTAATAATAAGTGTTATTATTGTTTAAGGAACACAATAAATTTAGTAAATTTTTTAACACGTTTTGCATTGTTTTTTCGTTCTATTAAATAAATGGAATTGTTCCTATTGTTTAAATTCTTTCTTGACCTTTAAAACATTCAATTAATAGTTTGTACAATTACAGGAATGTAAAGAGTAACTGTTGTATTTAAATAACTTATATTATATAATATTTCAACATTTGGTAAATAATAACTTAAATCTAATTGTTATTTAATTTTAAAATGGACAAACAATGGAATGAATCCTTTAACATTTTGACCTAAATTTGAAAACTAAATGTTAACAAAGTGTTTTATTATCACCATGGCATGCATTGAAGGCAAATCACTTTCAGGTTGTTCTCTATATAACCTATCTGCTATATATGCAAAAATTAAACTTACGCTGTTTAAATTGTCTCCGCGTAAACACCATCAAAATGCACGTTACAATCCTTAAATCATCTTTTGTTTGGCATATGTAAGTTGTATTACTATTGAATATATTTTTATTAAATATTAATAAATATATTGTTTCTGTTTTAAACAAATTAAATAAAGGTTATTTTAATTAAATAATTTTATTTAAAAGTTTTATTAATATTAAAGTTGTGTTTTTAGAATAACATGCGTAGTATTTAATTGTAAATAAACGAAAACAAAATATTTCCATTGTTTTAAAAAAACGTTATTTAATAAAATAGTAAAGATATTATCTACATACATTGTACGTACATTACTAAAGGTTAAATTTATGAATATACAGTAAGTCTTTGCAATTCTTTTAGGTGCGTTAAATGTTTTAATTATCATAAACATATCTAACATTTAATCTTAAATAATGTTTTACTGATATATGTTCATATAAATATACAATCCTCACAACAACTACTGCGAAATAGTGATTATTAAACTAAAACCTTTCTAGCAACTACATAGCGTACAAGAGAAACGTCACTTGAATTATAAAGTATACAATACTATATAGTAATTGAAAAAAACTATAATTGTATATGCATATATATTGTAATTAAAGAAATTGTATAAAATATCAACTGGTGCAAATTGAAAATTGATTAAAATGATTAACATGATTTATAAAGACAACTATTAACAAAAATACGGATTATATGCAATTTTTCAGTTACCAAATGATCAAAAACATTAGAAAGTTTAAAAAATTTAATACTCTATGTGATTGCCTTTCTTTTGAACAACCTGATCCAGACGTTTTGGAGTGCTGTTGATAAAAGTGTTGATATATTCTTGTTTCATTTCATATTGAACAACAAACCAAATACGTTCACACAAATCCTCAATTTCAGTATGCTTATTGATGTTGCGTTTTAGCATACTGAAAACAATTTTGATAACATTGATATCCGGGATGTTAGATGGTAATTGAGTAAAAGATAGCTTTTTTGATTTTAGCCCCTCTACTGTCTAAATGCAAATATAAGGCAAATAAAGTGAACTAAGATAAATATGACGTTACGTTTTGGGACGTATGGCATGGAGCATTGTTCTGAAAAACAGTAGTAATCCCCGTGTATTTATATAGATTAGAATAATTAAATGTTTATTTTGATAATTATTATGACATCACAATCAGACAGATTTAATGTACGTTTAACATCAATTTTAAGAATTAGTTATTGTTCATTTTTAATGAAATTAAGCAAACAAAATAATAATAGGCTAATTATTATAAAAAATATGTAACTTCAACTAATTATCCACGTTAATATAGAAGTAGCTTTTAAAATATGCCATTTTGGCCGATTCAGCCTTTGTAAATAAATATTTCTAAATATATATACAGGAACTATTAAGTACTTGACATTATTTTTGATTCTCAATATTTATTTTTACAAAAACAAACATAACAATTTAGATTTAAATCTTTTTGTAATTTTTTGCATTACCCTTTGGTAGCGGTGTGACGGAGTCATGTTGTAAATGAATACGTTAAAGATTTATTTTAATTACACTGACACTTAATGATGCTTTGATAATGTCGATTAAATGATTTACATGCTCAATATGCATTGTTCTAAAATACTCAATCAATTAACTCGGATAACCTTACAATTTCAAGTAACGTCAATAAAATATCAGATATTTATCTACATAATTGATATCTGTACATTTTCTGAATTTGTTAAAATGACATTAGTAAAAGCGTCTTTATTTGTATAACCAAATTCAATATTGTTTTATAATTCAGTTAGCACAAATAATTTGTGTTTTAAAGTTTTGGGCTGCTTGAATACACTTCATTTATTCCAAATTGTATATTTCGCTGCGTTTATTTAATTAGGCTATTGAGTGAAGTGTATTTATACAAACCCCATTTTTATTAATTTTTTTATTTAATTTAATTGTTACAGATTTCTGCACTAGTGGAATATTGTGCAAATAATCCAGCATTGGTTAAGTTTTACATTAAATACGGACCAATATCAAACAAATGTTACAAAATTGAATACTGTTCAGCAAGTAATTCAGAAAGTGTACAAATATCACTTATGTAGATAAATATATGACATTTTATTGACGTTACTTGAGTTATATATATATATATATATATATATATACTGATTCTTTAAATGTTTGTAATTGAAAAGAATATACAAAATGAATTCATCTAGTAGTTTACGTCCTCTATTATTTTATTTTGATATATGAGAAGAACCCAATGTTTTATATAAATGAATAAATTATATTGTTTATTATTATATTTAGTTAATTAAAAAAGCTATTTTAGTATACGTTTATTAATTTTATGTAATCATAATAACAAAATTGTGTACTATTAATAAATAATTTAAAGAAGTATTATTTAGGTAATATATATAAATGTAAACAACTGTTAACATAAATAATTTTTATTTAATTTTGTAATAAATTTTTAAAAAATATGTGCTATAAATAATTTTCTATTATATTTGTATAATAATTTTCAATATTTCATCATTTATTTCTAAGGCACACAACATGTGATCCTTAGGTATGATACAACCTCAAACAAATTCCTGTAATCTGCGTAGTCATTTAATGTAATGTTAAATATTCATTATTATAGGAATATAAGTAATTATATTTACTTATAATTCTTGTTGATAAATAATTTCATTGAGCACTTTTTTACAGAAGAAAAGTAAACTAAATGTTTTGTTTTCACTAATGAAATTTGTTACTACCAAATTGCTAGCAAATTAAAAGTAGTTTAATGAACATCCGTACAGAAATACAATTTAAAAGGTTATGCAAACCACAATGTTTACATATATTAAGAAAATAAAAAAATATTTTAAAGTGCATTTGTTTTTAAAAAAATTATTTTACTTTTAATAATTAATGTGTTAAAACCAATATTTTTGCTTAATTTTTTTTTTAATTTAAATAATTGCCACAGAATTTTTTTTATTTAGACTACAGAAATAGTTCCAATGAGGTCAATAAAATTAAAGCGAAGTAAGTACAATATTTTTTTACTACTTGAAACGTTTTACGGAAAACAACTTTCATCGGTAAAGATTTTGGTGAAGCCAAATGTGGGCCTACATTTGATTCCGGATTGAAACTCAGCACATTCAGGTTGAAATCGGGCGCTGTTCCTTGAGATCACAATTTTAATTTCAACTAAAGCAAAGAGCTAATTGTTTTTAGATGTCGGAGTGGTAGAAGAGTTTAAAACTCCTAAATTGTATTGCAGTATTCAAAATACAGATTTAGCAGTTAACGCACTACAATATTTTACATCTTAACCGTTGATTGTTTGATACTGTATGAATGTTTAACAAAAGACATTTTGTGTCAAAAGGACATTTAGAAAAATTGTGTTTAGACAACATTTTAGCAATACGTTTAAAGAAACACGATTTACGGTTGTACAATTTAACTCGATAACCGCAAAACATTTAAAAAATGTGTTTTCAAAATAAATAATAACAAAAATTCATTGGATTAATAAAACGAAGTATTATTTTAAAGTACAAACAGTTCTCATTTAATTATTTTAAACAATAAATTATTTAAAATTTTAAATATAATAGCATATTTTAAATAAATTATTTTATTGTAAATTAATGTTTTCTGGCACACATTTCCTTGTTTATATACATGCTCATATTAGAACAAATAAATAACTATTATGTTTAAAGTTATAGTTGCATAATTATTTTACTTAGTTTATTTAATTTTTATATAGATTTTATTTATAATTGGTGTTAATTTTTCATTTGATTACTTTTTATTCAAAAAATCCAAAAACTTAAACATTGTCGTTTTGTAAAAATTAATTAACTAATTAATTAATTAAGATTAATTAAAATGTAAGCTATTGTAAAAAAATTGCTTTGTTAAAACAAAACTTTATCAAGTTTAATTAATACAAAAATAAAGCGTTACAAATTTATTGACAACGGATATATATATATATATATATATATATGTTTCATTTAAAGTCGTTTTGTTCTAAAGTAGATGAGGTAACAAAATTGTTTCAAACAATTTTATATTATATTTTTGGCTTTGTAGATTGTGTATATTAAAGATTAAAATTTTATTCAGATTTTGACAAATCCCGTCATTAAAATTATGCTGCCTTCATTTCTTTGTCGTAGTTTAATAAAATGATATTCTTAGGTTGTTTTCTTAACATTATTTCTCACAGAAGGCAGGTTGCTAATCATTCGTTCGAATTCTTGTCCTTTCTCAATCGGATGTGGAACTGGCCAATTGTAATTAAAAATATCTTGTTAAATATAAATAAATAAAATAAATTATATATACGGTATATGTTCAGAATTTAGTTATACAAAAAATAAATAGTTAAAAGATTATTTTTAATGTGCTTTTTTAACTATTTTCACCAAATTTTGTTTTAAAACAATGTTTTTAATACTCAACCTAATATATACAATATTTTAAACAAAATTTAATTTTTGTTTTATTTTTTTTGTTTATTTTAAAAATGAAACAGAGTGCCTGTACGTAGATAAAGAAAATAAAATTAATTTTGAATATTCTGGTGTATATCAAACGGTAACAATTAAAATAAATAAAGTACGTTTTAACCAATACAAACATTTCCGGTTTAACTTATTTATGATATATATTCATATAAAAAAAATTGAATTATTATCTTATGTAATAAATTATCAGTTAAGCTCTTATCAGAATATCATGCTGAAAAATGGTATTATTGACTCACCACTAATTTCGACATATAATCATGGAAATATAAGGTAATTACATTATATTTAAATTAATTAATTAAAATTTATTATTATTACTATTATTATTATTATTATTATTATTAATAATAATGAGTTGCTGCTTTTATTGTAATCGTTCGCAGAATTTTATAAATAATTACAAATGTTTATTATATTTTTGTCCGGTTTACACCAGAATTAAATATTTTTAAAATAAATCGGTTACAACGTTGTGGTTTGACCAAATTTGCCTGCCATGAAACATTTTATTATTCAACTCTCATTGTGTTTTAAGTGTATTTAGAGAGTTTCTTATTATGCCAGCGTACCTTTTTTTACAATGCTAACAATTTTTGGCACATTTTAAAATATAATCTTTTTTTGTTTTTCTTCTTCTTCTTCTTCTTTTTCTTTTTCTTCCCCTTCTTCTTCTTCTTATTATTATTATCATTATGGTTATTGGCTAAGATACAAATGTATACTTCTAGACACCTAGATACTACGGTATCTGTCACTATTCAAGTTTTTACACACCAAATTAAATTGTTAACTATACTTTAAAAATTGAATTTAAGTTACATCTTAAATTTAGTAAATGTAACATTTATTTTATTTTTAACAAAATTTTCTTTTATAAAAATCCAAAAAATAACCATTGTGGAAAATCTGCATTACATTTCTCAAAAAATAATTAAATAATTAAATTGTAACTATTTTATGTAATTAAATATATATATATATATATATATGTGTGTATTTTGGGTGTTTTTTATTTCAGTTTGACTGAACTAAGTAATATACCATCATATTGTAAAACCATTGACGCTCATGTATCAACAGAACCTATGCCTCCTTTGAACATAGTACATAGTACTAATTGTACCAACTTGAATGAAAGTAATAACATATTTATATATTATAATTAAATTAAACAAACTATTACAATTAATTATTCCTTTTTTAATGATAATTAAAAAATACAATTTTTGTTAATTAAAACAACTACTAATATTGTAGTTCAAAAAAGTAGTACTATTCAATGTTTTACTGGCAATGATCATTATCAACTTTAACATTTGCTTATTAAACACGACATATTAATTGCCAACATTTTATTATTTATGTTTTGTTTTATTTAAAACTTTGTTTTTTTTTAATGTTATTTAAATTCTATATTTTAACTTGCTTTTCCAGGTTCGGTTGAAAAAGAAAAGTTAGAAAATAGGGTTAGCAGCCTTCTTTTTATAAAAACAATATATTGACATAAAAAGGACGAGAAGTAACTGTTTTAGTGTACAACAGCAATAATGTAAAAATATAATTGAACGATAGAGCTAAAATGTAGTTTGTGTATAATTTCCAACGTCAAAATTTCTACCTGATAATTGTGTGTGTGTGTGTGTAAAGATCCATCGGTCTAATTTACCGTACCCAATTTTTAATGCATTCAAAAATGCATGCAACGTAGGTTTTACATTAGTTAATGCATAGAGTAGTGATATTGGAGCTCCAAACAGATGAAAGTTAATACAATATTCAACCGGCTCCGTTTTTATATTATTATTATCAAACCACTAAATAAATCTTTAAATATTGCTATCTTTAAAAGAAAGCTTTACTTGAAAAAGCATTTATTCAATATTTACTAAAATTGCATTGTGTTCAGTACAGAATTGTATTAACACGCCTGCAAGTAATGGTACTGACTGTGGGCCTTAATACACATACTTGTTCCAGAAATTGCTCTTGTATTCTGCTGTGCAATTAAAAACAATTTTGATTTTACCAGGTTTGTTAACGTTCATTTTCAGATAATGTGGAATGTACCATTTAAATCAATTCAAGTCAACAATTGTCGTCTTAAATAAGCCTTTTATTTAAACTTTCAAAATGCTTATAAGTCATGTAACGATTAAAAGTAATAAACCAGGATTACGTTTCTATGGCAATAGAAAATGGCAATGACCATTGACCAAACTAGGTGTATTTCAACTATTGCGACCAATTTTAAATCATCGATCGAACCAACACAATCGTCACTGGTATTCCGAAAATTTTTATTACATAATTTATGTCTCTGTTGCACAACATCTAATTTACATGTTTGGCAACAAAAGGTATTTCTATTAATACAAGTTAAACAATTTTTTACCCAATAACAGTTTCTACAGTGTATGGTTCATTTCCTCTACCCAACTTTTGATTACGGACTCAATGTGTTTTAGACATACTACAGTTTATCAATATATTAATTGATGGATTTTCATCACATTTAAATCAAAGTTCTGATATGTAAAGTCATTTTGGCCTCTTCCAAGTTATGGAAACTAGAATTTATTGACGAAAGCTTGTCTACTGTATGTGCATTATTAGTAACGATAGAAACACCACCGACAATTTCTTTGACTTTGAGTTTAACATTTGGATACTTAGTCTTA
>JAKXYG010000122.1:0-298907 GCA_025895645.1 Cardicola forsteri | reverse complement strand
TTTAGATACCTTTTAAGTATCCTGGGTGTATGTTCGCACCCACCCGCCATAGCGGAAGCCCAGTTATACCGCTGTGGACTCGGACCCTGCTGTTACTAGTCTAGATGCCTATAGGCACCTAGTCTAGGATGCACCACGTGGAGGACGAACAGTCAGGAATATCACCATCACTGGAAATTGACACTATAAACATTACTCAAATCTTCAGAATCATTAGCATCCCACCCTGAGTATTATCACCAAGCAGTCCTATTTAGATCCGAATTCGAGCGCTGTACCGCTAGACCACCCCGGTACCATTGGATAACGGTACTCTTAACTTGTAAAAATGCTATCGTGTACAGTTCAATATCGCAAAATGTAACTTTTCAATTCAACTAAATAGAAACAGTCGAAAAAAGATATACTGCATTACTAACTATCCCATAATAATAGCTAAATAAACTATTAAACAACTTACTGTTAAGTACACTCAACCAAGAAAGACCACTATCAAACCAAACATCGAAAACGTCGGTACTTTTGACCAAATTTTCCACACCAACAGACCACTACAAATGCATGTATAAAATAAGGTATTTTTTATCGAAAATCGATTAAAAAAGAAATACTAACTACCAAAACGCGTTTGCTCACCTTGGACAAAATGTTTGACGGAATCAATCGGTCTAGCGTTTCATTAAACCAAAAATCGCTTCCCTCAGTTCGAACACGATCGGCAATGTAATCGATAAATTCGCTGGGTAAAATTTAAAAGAACAAATCATAACACAATATTAGGAAAGCTTGTTCATTTTGAGCAAAACTGTTTAAGATTTATATGATTTTGCTAGTTGTCTTTCACTGAACACGTAGAATATTTCAACAATTTCTCAATATTTGTAATACACTTAACATTCATTGACCACGTATCTTTAACACATTAAGGGAAAATTATTAAAACGAATTGCGCACTCATCCAGCAAGAATAGCTATGGGAGCCTATCCATTAGTAGCATGAAAAAGAAAACCGGCTGGTCAACGAATAACTTGGAAGGACGTTGTACAATGTAAACTCAGTCCTTTTATTTATGCTAAGCCCTCTCGTCCAAATGAATGACTTAATTGGGCGTCCGTTTGCAGTTAATAGAGATCACTGGAGGTGTTTAATTCGGGATGTGATTAACATTTACAGTCATCATACCTCAAGTGTCCTTGATTAAGCAAACATTGCAAAAGTTAATGTTTTTGCAGAGTTTTGGTAATTTGGACTACCGTGGGCGACAGTAACCGGTGTGTGTGTTTATCCCCAATGATGAATAGTCGAAAAATGCTGATAGGTATTTGTGTTGCACTGATTTTACAAAGCACTTTTAATGATTATAATTTTAGTTAATTTTGGATTAGATACATATCAGCAATTTATAGGTCGGTAATCAATTGAATAACAAACTAATCTTATGTAAATGTTGATTCGGATGCGGTTGTCATCTAAAGATTGGAATACTTCCAAGTGCGTATGTTTAAAGGATTGACTAGTATTGGAATCCTTACGTTGGTTTCAAAACAAAAACGCATAACTTGATGTATTTCTGCTGATAAATTTTGTAGAACAAACAGTGGAATTAAATTCCAATTCATTGGTACTTTGATGCAACCGTCACCAACCAAATTTAATAAATAAAATATATCGCTTCCAAAAAACAATAAAATAAAATAATGTATTTATTCATTTTGCTTGATAACGTGATCACCTCTTCATTATTTTCCATATTTATACGGCATATAAAACAATCGAGTTTGATGGCTTGATAAGCGTAACAAATGTGGAAAAATAACAAAATTTCTTGGAACGGCACCACTGTTTGCAAAAATTGTAGAAACTGCCTGATTTTTTGTCAGGATTATCACCCTTAGCTCAAAGGCTACATATAATATAGGTATAGCTTTAGATACCTTTTAACTATCCTGAGTGTATGTTTGTACCCACTCGTTAAAGCGGAAAGCCAGTTATGACGCTGTACACTCGGTCCCTGCTGTTATTAGTCTATATGCCTATTAGCACCTAATCCAGAATGCACCACCGTGTGGAGAGAAGAGTCAGGAATATCACCACTATTAGAAATTGAGACTTTATAAGGATTACTTAAATCCTCAAAATCATTCCAAGTTGAATAATTATAGTGTAGTAAACAATAGTGGACAAAATGCTATCAACATGAACAATAATGTTCTTGAACATTTTTTAATTGGCGGACGTACTGATCAACAATCGGCGAATTGTTTGTTTTATCCATCAGTATGGGAATGGGAACGCCCCACACTCGCTGACGAGAAATGCACCACCTTGGTCTGTCCTTAATAAATGGAATCATCGATGCTTTGTGCGAAAAAGGCATCACTTCAACTGAGTCGTAAACGTTCTAAAACAAAATCCAATACAAAAACGTGAATTAATTTTCCTGTAGCAAAAAATGTTTTACGTCAAACGACAAGTAAACCCAAACCACCTCTTTATTAATTCCAAGTATAATCAAGTATAATCTCCTTCCACTATTCACGGTTTTCGGAGGCGTGTACAGATATTTCAGTCCACCAACTTTGTCATTGATTCCAAGATACAGTATCGTTCCGAACAGTACGTTTTGTGACCACCTTTCCTTTCCTTCCAGTTGGCATTTGGACAAGCCAATGTGAGATGGCAAAGAACGTGTCCAAACCGGCGCAATCTTCGTTGTCGCAATACCAATGAAGGAAGAACGTAAAATTGGAGGTCATTTCGAATTTGGCAGTTGGTGATCTTTTTCGGACGATGCCAAATGTATCTGAAACATCTTGCTTTCAATTTGTCGAGCTTCATGATTTCTGACCCTGCGTACACAAGTATCGAAGAGAAAGACCCAACGCAAACTAACTTACCAAACACAAATTGGCAATTTTTTCCGTATCCAAAAACCACTGATCAGAAATGACAACAATAACGGGTTGGTTCGTTCGCCAATCGTATGGATAACTGTGAACCATCGTTTCGACAGCCAAAATTGCAGGTTGAAGCAATTCAATCACTAGAGAAAGTCGTCTTAGAAGTAAGTCAAATTACCCTTATTTGTTCCTGCACCGAATACATCCAAACCGCAAAAATCCGATCCACATTCAGATGTAAAACAACCACAATTGTCGACTAACAGATTCTAAAAATAAATTATATTATACATTGTATGAAATACAATTGTTTTATTAAAAATAGTTTCAATTATTATTATTACAAAACCTTTTTTGCTTTAAAACAAGCATGTGATCGAACTATTTTGTCAAAATGTTTGTTTGATCCCTCGTGAGACATTCATTCCAATTAGATCTTCCCAAGCTTTCACTCAACTCCAGCATCTGGATTGTACTATTACTTCTTTGTCGAAGGGGCGTTCTCCTATTGTTTCTGTAGTAATTTAGATCTTTGACAAAGACCAGGTTACTAAACTTAAGCTCAAAGCCTTCTCCTGTGTCCAGACTTGGGATTGGTTCATTTCTGATCTTCTCTAGGCAGAGTTTTTAATAAATTCCATATTCGAAAACAGTTATTGTTAGAATTATTACAATTATAGTTGTTAGCGTCGTACAACATACTAAACAATCGGTTTCAATGAATGAATTTTTTTTGGTTGGTGACGTGGTCACCTCTTTATTATTTCCCATATTTATACATGTAGAACGATCGATCTCGATGGCTTGACAAGCGTGGAAGAATAACAAAGTTTCTTGGCTGGTAGACGGCATCCTTGTGACGTCGCCACTGTTCGCAATGATTGACGAGGCCGCCTGATTTTTTGTCAGGGTTATCTCCCTTAGTCCAAGGGCTACATATGGTATACGTATACCTTTAGATACCTTTTAAGTATCCTGGGTGTATGTTCGCACCCACCCGCCGTAGCGGAAGCCCAGTTATACCGCTGTGCACTCGGACCCTGCTGTTATTAGTCTAGATGCATATGGGCATCTAGTCCAGGATGCACCACGTGGAGGACTAACAGTCAGGAATATCACTATCATTGAAAATTGAGACTTTATAAGCATTACTCAAATCCTCAGGGTCATTAGCATCCCACATTGGATTAATAAGCGTAATAAACACAGGAAAATAACAAAGTTTTTGGTTAGAGTCCAGATTATATTCGTCAGTCCAATGAATACATCTGGCATAATTTATGATAGCTCTCAAGTACTCCACATGTACACTTGCTCCACTGTTTGCAAAGATTGATGAAGCTGCCTGAGTTTTTGTCAAGATTATCTCCCTTAGCACAATGGCTACAAATAGTATGGATGTACGCTTGTACCCTACCACCAAGGCAGAATCCCAGTTATACCGCTGTGCACTCGATCCCTACTGTTATTTGTCTAGATGCCTATAGGAATCTAGTCCAGGTTGCACCACGTGGAGGAGCAGTCAGAATTCTCACTATCATTGGAAATCGAAACTTTATAATCAATACTCAAATCCTCAGGAACATTAGCATTCTACATTTGTATTTGTATAAACAACTAATAAATTATTCAATGTATAATTAAAATTAATTTACAGCACAAATGATGGTCTGGCTTTAAAAACCGTTCAATTTTGAAATTCCAAAAGTAAATGCTACAAAATTACGATTATTTTTTAAAAATAATAAAAATAAATCGCATTAAGTAGGTAGTAACTTGGCCAGTAAATTGAAAAAGGGTGATTCGGTTTGAATTCCTGAGTTAAAAGATAAACAACTTGGTAGTACTGTAGTCAAATAAGAGACCAAGCCGATCAATAAACTCGATTTAGAGATCTTATCTGACAAACCGGCAGACCAATTTCACTATTTTTTATTAATCGACAATCAATTCAAATCAAATATTTGTTTATTCAACTAAAAACAAACAACAAAACAAGCTTTAACTCAAAAAATACAATTTGGTTTATACTTTTAAAAGCAAATTGCTAATAATCCTGGGGATTTGAGTGTAATGCTTATAAAGCCCCAATTTCCAATAATGGTGACATTCCTAACTGTTCATCCTCCATGCGGTGCATCTTGGACTAGGTGTTGAAAGGCATCTAGACTAATAACAGCAGGAACTGAGTGCACAGCGGTCTAACTGGAATCTCACTAAATTCTCGTTTAGTGAATGTGTACTAGCATACACCCAAGAAGCTTAAAAAGTATATCAAGGTAATTATTTATCATATGCAGTTAGTTAGGTTTGTAAATCCGTCAACCGGCGTCAACCTTATTAAAGATCGCCTCGTCAATTTCTATAAACACTGGCGTCGTCACAAGAAAGCGGTCTTCTAGCCAAGAAACTCCATTTATCCCTCCAGGTTCAATTCGCATCCGACAACTTGGAATTAATGAAGAGGTGGATCTGCCGCCAACTTACGTTATGTTAATCATCTTGAAGATGTGATTAATGCTTACAAAATCCCAAATTCCTAGTGTATCCTCGACTAGGTAGACCCAAGCATGTAGACTAACATAACTGAGATCAAGTGAACAGTGGCATAACTAGCATTCTGCTTTGGTGCATACAGTCGAGGTTAATAGAGGTGGTGCTAACAGTAAACCAGGCTGCTTTGCCAACAGTGGCACCATCATCTTACACTTGTTATGCTTATAAAACCAAATACCAAAAAAACTACCTACCATTGGTAATTGGTATTGTTTTCCCAACTCAAAGTCTTCTTTCCCATGACAGGGAGCCGTATGAACCAATCCCGTGCCCACAGACTCGACGACATGATTAGCCGGCAAAAATCGCATGTCAGACGTTCGTCTAATGGGATGTTCGTACAAACAGTCGAACAGATCATGACCTATTAAAGAATTCATTGAACATTTTATCCACATATATACCTAAAATATTTTTCACTTTGTACAAATTGTCATTTGGAAGCAATGACTTCAATTGATCACCAAATTTATCGGATACAATGTACATGTTTCCACTTTCATTGGCTTCGAATATGGAATAGCTACAACACAACGCGAAATTTAAAAACAGGATGCATAAATTGGTCAATAATGTAATTATTTTAATATAGATTAGTGAATTGAAAATAATTTTGCAATGATCATTCTCACACCAACCAGTTTAGCTGTCGGCTGTTAACCGAAATACTGGTAGCTCGAATCAATTTCAAAAACGGCTGCTCTTTTTACATCCGCTTCGGTATTAAATACACTTGATAAGGATAACACGCAAAATCGTGAAACGTTCCATTTTTAAGATGCGCTATGTATATAAAGTCTCAAGTTGCAATGATAATGATATTCCTGACTGTCACATCCACGTAGTGCACTCTGGACTAGGTGCTATCGTGCATCTAGAAAAACAGCGAAAACCGAATTCACTTTATAATTGGATTTCGGTCTTAATGAATGAGTGCGAGCATACACCCAGACACTCAAAAGTTTTATTAATTTATATGTATACCATATGCAGCCCTTAGGCTTGGAGAAATAATCCTGACAAAATATCAAGCAACCTCATCAATCTTTGCAAAAAGTAGCATCGTCACAAGGATGCTGTCCACCAGCTAAAAACTTCATTATTCTCCCACGTTTGTTACGCTTATCAAGCTATCGGATTCAATTGTTTAATATGCTGTACAAATATAGAAATAATAAACAGGTAACCACGTCATTAAACAAAACGAATAAATGAAATTGACATTCAATGATCCTACTTTCTTAACATAATACCAACTATAACAAAGCTAATAATAATAATAGTAATAACAATATTTTTAATTTAAAAACAAAATGTACATCATTTTCCAAAATAAATTGTTTACCATATACCTTAAGAATGGAGAGAAAGCTATGGCTTCGTTTGCAAGCAAAGTCCATGGAGTTGTAGTCCAAATCACACAATATACATTGGATCCAACTAGAAACATACGTCTTGCATTAAAATAAAATCCACACAAATTAATTACCTCTTGATCCAATTCCAATATTGGATCCCAAATGCGACAGTTTAATTTTTAAGTAAACCGACTGACTAGTATGCTGATGATTATATTCCAATTCAGATTCAGCTAAAGCCGTTCTTTATAATCAATAAATAAAAGTTAAAAAAATTACTTTGATGAAGGAGACCAATAAACTGGCAAAAGCCCACGATAAATCAAACCCTTAAAAATTGAAAACATTATAAATTGTAATTAAATTACCTTAGCATGTAATTGCTTAAAAGCCATTAATTCGGTTGCTTGAAACTCTTTGTGCAATGTAGCATAATGAGAATTCCAAGATCCCAAAATACCCCATTTACGAAAATATAATATGTGATTTTTAATATAATCTTGGGCAAAAGTAGCAGCTAATTTAAATTATTTTTACGAACTAATAATACCTGTATTACGAATAGCACTAGTAGGATTGTCATTAGCAGTGGATGTAATTATTGTCGACTGAAGAGCTTTCAATTCAATTGGAAGACCATGGCAATCCCAGCCGGGTATGTATTCTACTTTATAACCTGACAACAATTTAATACGTAAAAAAATATCTTTCAAAATTTTATTTAGTGCATGACCAGCGTGTAAATCTCCGTTGGCATATGGTGGACCATCATGCAAAACAAATGTGTCTTTACACGAATCAGCTTTAAGTTGAGAATTGTAAAATTCATTCCATTTGTGCTATAATTTGGCATAACATAAAAGTTACATGCTTACATTTATCAGTTCATTCTGTTTAAAAGTGGAATGCAAATGAAAAGGAAATTTAGGATGATTGATTGATTTTGTGTAAAGTCCTTTAAAACGACGTTGATTTATAAAGCTTTTCTTTTGACCAAAATCAAATAAGGATTTATTGGTAACCCTCAACATCTAGTTCATATATATATATATAATTATAAAAAATGCTTCATTTACAAAATGTAACAAACATTCAAACATTTTATACATAATTTTTAAATAAAAATGTAAACATAAGAAATAGAAAGGAAAGTTAATGTACAATTAATTTCTAAACAATTGGATGTTAAAGTAACTAGGTAGGTACACAACTTCAGTTAAAAAACATTGTAATACTCCGTTCTACATTTTCTTAAAAATAGAGGGGAATAGAGAGCAAAATAAAAGAAAGTAAAATTTAGAAATAAAAAGGATTTTAAAATTAAGATAAAAAGGAGAAATGTAAAAAAAAATCAAATTAATTATCAAGAAAAGTAAGTAAAAAAATAAGTATACAAAAATTAATAAATACATCAAAATTTGTTACAATGCAAAAGCAATATAACAATTAAAAAACAGAAAATAACGTCCAATTTATCATGAAATGTGATTTAATAAATAATAAAAATTTAACTTAATATAAATGATTCAACTTATGCATCTAAAAACACTTATTCATTAAATAGTATTTTAAACAATAAATTTTAGAATATTATTGTAAAAATATTTTTTCATTACTGGTGGTAAACGAAAATATCCTACATTTGTAACAATAATATCGTGATTTATATATATATATAATATTTATCTATATGTAGCTTTAAGAGCAATAAAACATACATTGTACATTAATATAATTTTTTTTAAAGTTCATTTGCTACTTAAGCATTTTATTTTCCGATATGTGTAACTTTCATTTACCACCAATTCTAACTACGCATTTAAACAAGCCTTTATTAAATATTTAAATTAATTAAAATTAATTTATTAAATTTAAACATTGTGTTATTATATTTATATATATATATATATATATATATATATGGTCTATCGGTACATTGCTTAATTTGGACTTGGGTTCGAATTCCACCACTGCTGCTAAAATGCGTGCCTACGTTCGGTTTTGTTAAAATGTCCACTGTTAAAAGATGTTTTTCGAAAAACATTATAAGTAGAAAATATAAATAAAATTAATCTGGTTATTAAAGGCTGCACTGTTTTTAAGCAATTAATTTTACTTATACTTTATTCTTATTTACTGTAGGTTTGCAGATTTGCTTAAAAACCGTTTAATTAAATTAGAGAACTTTCGGAAATCCGTTTTTTTGCATCAGTGGTTTTGGTGATAAGGGAGAATATAAAAATAAAATAATGGAATATGTTGAAAAGTAATGCATAAGGAAAGATTTAGAAAACAGGGAAAGGAAATAGATTCAAGTTAAATATAAATTAGATTATTTGCGGCCCGAAAATGATGTCCACTAAAAATAAAGAAAAAGTGACTCCAAGATTCTTAATTAAAAATAAGTGAGTTATAAAAACTTTTTTTGGGATCCGTAAGAATATATTTATTTAATAAGGCTCTACTATAGGATAGGTGATAACTAATCAGAATAAAGTTAAAAAAACTAAATAAAGAATATCATAGAAGCAAATGCTTCAACACATTTGTCAAAATACTTTAAATACATGAAAAGCTAGAACAACACCGTATACGTACCCTAATATCTGAAGAACATACAGCTCTACAAAAAACATCACTGAAAACATATCAAAAATTCATAAATTCCGAACTAAATCGAAAGATCCCATACCCCATATCTTCAAACGCAATGGACAAATCCTATTCGATACTGTGGATATATGTAATGCATTCAATACATCGTTTTCCTCAAATTACTCTTATACATTCAACAACAATATCTCTTTAAACGAAACAAGAAACATAAATTCCTTTAAAACAACGATTATCTTTACCCCAGATAACATTAAAAAGGAGATCCAATCACTTAAAAACTCCAACAACCCAGACCCGAATGGCATCACGACAAACATAATAAAATATGGTTGCCAAGATTTCCACTTTATATTAACTAAACTATTTCAAACTAGTCTTACAAATAGTATTTATCCAGAAAGCTGGAAGCAATCATATATTACGCCCATCTTCAAATGCGGTGATAAAGCCAATTTGAATAATTATAGACCTATAAACATTACCTCAATAATCTCTCGCATCATGGAAAAAATAGTTAAATCTGAAATCTTAAATCACTTGACAAACAATAATTTACTAAATCCATCCCAACATGGATTTACTCATAAAAAATCAACGTCAACATGCCAGATCAAGTTCTTTGACTATGTCACACAAAAAAGAGACGAAGGAAAATCTATAATTGTCCTGTACATCGACTTACGAAAAGCATTTGATAAAGTACCCCACAATAAGCTCATTCAAAAAATCAATTCATATGGCATTCTTGACCCACTACTTTCATGGTTAAAATCGTTTCTTACAAACAGAACCCAAGTAGTCAAAATTCGAAATCAAGTATCAAAGCCTCAAAAAATTGATAGTGGGGTCATACAAGGTAGTGTATTAGGTCCTATCCTTTTTTTACTTTATATCAACGACATTGATAGAGAAATAACCTACGGTGAAATGTTTATTTTTGCGGATGACATTAAAATAGCTTACGATTACGATAAAAGCTCGGAATCAACGCACCGCAATATACAAGAAGATTTATCAAACTTCTATCAATGGTGCACTAACCACCAAATAGAAATAAACCTCAATAAATCTTTCTATTATTCATTTGGCAGACGTTTCGTACATCCAATCAGTTTGGGTAATTACACAATGAAAACTATACCAATGATTAAAGACTTGGGCACCTACTACTCAAAAGACTTACGATTTTCTGAGCATGTATCCCATATTACTAACAAATGCAAAAAATTATTAGGACGAGCAAATAATATATTTATTCTTAAAGAAAGCAAAATAGCTTTCTTCAAATATGCTATTCGGCCAATAATTGACTACTGCTGCTTCATTCACGATTTTACATCAAAAACAAATTTAATGAAAATTGAAAATGTTCAAAGGTATTTTACAAAAATGATATTGGTTTTTCATCAAATATGGAATACAAAGAAAGAAATCAATTGCTCAATCTTGAGCCTCTATGGCTAAGAAGGATCCAAATAAATCTATTGTTATTCCATAAATCAATTTTCAATAATAATTTGAACTATTCAATAAAATTTGATACAAACAAATTTAAACATAAACTAAAAAATAAAAAATATACAGTGCGTAAATTGCATCATAAATCATCCCTGAGAGCAAAATTTTTTAAATTAAATATTCTAAATTATGAAATAATTTATCAATCAATTTAAGAAAAATACAAAACTTTAAAGCTTTTAAATCTAATTTAAAAAAATATATCAACATCCATACTGTTTCCAATATCACTAATCAAACAACGTTTGATTATTTTGTTGGTCCATGAGAAACTTCTTTTCATTATATTGTTCACTTAAAAATCGCAATTCGCCCATCTAAATAAAAAATAATACTATTTTATATACATTGTTTACCGTTTTCCAACTATTGTTTATAATTTTTATACATTTCTCTTTATATAACCCCCAGTTTACTAATAATCCAATTATAACCAAACATTTTTCAAATTATTTTTAGTTCAAATTGTGCGGGCAAATACCAACAAAATAAAATTGTTTATTTTATTATTTGTTTATTTTTAAAATGTATATAACATTATCAATATTTATTTTATTTTAATATATATTAATAATTATATATATATTAACATATTAAAAAATTTTATAGTTTGTGATCAGACCTGTAAATTGGTTTGTACCTCAAAAAATGCAATACTGTAAATGCTTTTTTGAGTAATAAATTATTATTATTATTATTATTATTATTCATCAAGGTTTGTAGAGAGTGCATTTTGCACCGACCAGTTAAGAATGTTATCAATATTCGATTAGAGCATAGATGGGTTAGTAAACCATATTTTTTAGGTTATCTGCATAAAGTAGAACATTAGATTTAATACATAAAGAGATATAACAAACAAAGATTAGGAATAGTAGGAGACCCAGAACTGAACCATGAGGGATCTCAGAAGAAATTATTAAAGGTTCTAAAAATGTGTCTCTGATTTTTATTTTAAAAAATCTGTTGGTAAAGAAGTCGACTATCCAATCAATTAAAAGAAAGATTATTCCAATTTTAGCTAATTTACAGAGTTAGGAACCTTATTAAAAGCATTAGAAAAGTTAAAGAAAATCGTACTAATTTGTCAGTTTGATTTAAAAAAAAAATGATTAAGTTAGCAAGTGAAAAAAAATTTGTAAAACAAGAACTTCAAAAAAAACCCATGTTTGATCGTAGATAAAAAGTTATATTTTGTAAGATAAGAGAAGAGATGTTGTCCAATAATTTTCTTAAGAATTTTACTACAGTTGGATAGAATAGGCCTGTAGCAAGATGTGAACCTGGAACCTGATTTAAAAATAAGTCTAATGTGTTCAACTTTTTAGGTAAAATGTAGCTTATCGGAATTAATACAAAGGTTAAATATATATATCAAAGGAGAGACCAATGCATTGGCACATTTCTTAAGAATAAAAAGGTGAATACCACTAGCACCTAAACTAGTAAATTTCAATATATATAAATATATATATATATATATATATATATATATATATATATATATGTATATAGCTCATTAATTACATTTATTATAGTATTAATTTTAGCTTTTATTTTATTAAGAGTTTTATTATTTTAAAGTTATTTTAATAATTTAAAATTATGATAACAATTATGTTTTTTGTTTATAATGACTATTAGCTTTTCAAGTCTCGTTTCAATTAAAAATCTGTCAAGTAAAACTTTGTCATTCATAAAGAGACAGTTTTTACATTTAATATATGCTAAAACGTTTGCTACTTTAAAATATTAAAAAAAAATAAACCGGTGCAAGCATAATAAAACCAGAGGTTGCAACCGGAGCAGAACATACCTTAGTTGACTTTTTTACATTTACTTCTGCCAAAAATATAATGGTTGTTAGAAAGCATAATAAAATAAGTTATAAAATATAAAAATATAACAAAACCACATATTGTAAAATGTTGTATTACAAAGCGAAAAGCAATGTAGTAGTTGTTTAAAGAAATAATTATATATATAAAATAGCACACGTTACGCTAACTTACCGTACATTTTAAAATTGTTTAAAAATAACTAATCCACAAAATTAGTTTTTGGATATATTAATACAAATTTTAATTATTTGTTTTTGCTATTTAATGTAATTATTTTATAAAGATTTTTTTATTGATTGATATTTAAACGTGCTTGATTTAAAATAATGAATACTTTTTGTCATTGGTTACAAGTTGATACACTTATCGAGTAAATTTTTTAAAAACTTTTTATTAAAAAATAGTAAAAATAAGGAATAGGGGTAAATGATTATATTAATAAATAAAATGTTGATAGGTAAAAGGTGAGGTAATTGTAATAACTCAATAATGTAATTATGTAATGTAATTATTGTTTTTTATGATTTTAGAAGGATTCAAAAGACAATTCCCATAAACGCAAAAAACACCAGAATAATTTTGTAATAATTTTGTTTAAATAAATAATTGCTACAGTTGTAGTTGTTAGAATTGTTATAGATGTGGGAATCATTGTTATAGTTGTGAAAATAATTGTTATGGTATTGGCGCGTGTGTATACACCCCTTGAATTAATTAGTGTTGAAAATTCAAAATAAAATTTAATCTAAATTAATTTGTTATTTTTAAATGTTTTTCTGTAAAAGTAATTATTAAGAATTTAAAATAATGTTAAATATTTAATAATTGATTTACATTTACTTAGGAATATTTATTATAATTATTATAATTAAAGCAGATAAACAAATTAAAATTCTATAAACAATATTCTTTAAAGAATGGGATTCTATTTATAATTTCAAATAAAAATATTAAAAAACAAAAAAATAATTAATAAGAGATCAAACCAAAATAAACACTTTTAAATTGTTTTTTTTTGGATTATTTTTACGTTAATTATTTACAGTATTTACACTAAACAAAGTCTAAAAATAAAATTAATTTTAAAAATGGTTTTAATATATTAATTACCTTTAGTATATAAAATATTCTAAAATTTGCCAATATTAACATAATATTTGCAAAAACAGTTTGTGACTATATTATAATTAGTTTGGTCGTAACCCAACGTTTGTTTGTGTTTTTGGTTAACAACTTATACTGACTTAAAATTTAATGTCAATATATGTCAACATATATGCTAAATTTGCACATTTGTATAACTAGCAAGGATATACAAATTAAAGTAATCTCAGAGTTTGGGTTTTTTAATTTAAAAATAAAATAATGCAAATAATGCTTATTATAACAACATTTATGTTACATATGCTTTTAACCTAGATTTCGTATTTATTATATATAATCAAAATTACTATGCGTAGAACCTAATAATTATATTTTTTAACAATTAATTATCTTTCTTTATTTTTTATATATTTGAAAACATAATTAATAACAATTATAACATTTATTTATTACAAAAATTTTATAAATAACTTTTTTTATTAATATTTTAAAATATAAAAATCTGCTTGTATCTTTAATTTGACAAATTTAAAAACTTTATTCTTTTCTTAATTAATAAAAAAAGTTTAATAATAAAGACTATATATTTAATATTTAATTATAAATAAAAATGTTAGGTTATGTTAGCATTAAACAATCTGTAAAACAATAATATATATATATATATATATATATATACATTAGTACATTACATTTTGGTATTTCACTAAAGATGCATTTAGAGTAAAATGCATTTCCAACATTAATTAAAAAGATAAATAACACACTATAATAAAATCCATCACAACAGTGCCTAATTATTACTGTTTAACGTTAATTAAACGAGAAAAAAAACAATAAATCCTTCATTCACACTCTAAATTTATTTAATATTTAAATTATTGTGCAAAATAATATTGTTGTAATTGTTATCTTATTGCTCTACGTTTAGTTTTCAAACTAAATGGTTTTATAATAATAATAAATAATAAAATGTAATTTTGTTTAACCAAGCTAGTTTTTTAACAAAAAAAAACAATACACTTAAAATAAACACAAATGTTAATTTCTATATTTTTAATAACACTTTTTAATTGTAGTTAAAATAATTGTATTAGTAGAATAAGGCGTATGTGTTTGATGTAACATATTAAATTATATTAAAATAAAATAAAACAAAAATAAACGTTATGAATCATTATTGTAATTATTAATAACAGTAAATTGTTGTTAAAAATTTAATAATTATATTAAAAATTATATATTTAATTTTTAAAAATGTAAAATAAATTATATTATTAAATTATTGTTTTAAAATAAGCAAAACATTGTTAATAGGTGTAATATATATATATATAACAACATATTATATAAGCTACTAATATTTAAAAACATTATTGAAAATGCTATAAAATTCAAGGTTGTTTGTAGAATTAATGTATAAAATATTGATTAAACTAAGCACATAAACATATTAGTGTCAACATTATTAAAATTAAATAAATGTTACTTATTTTTATTAAATAGTTCTAAATATTTTAATAAATCTTATAAATGGCTTGCAAATGGTAACATAAATTTATAATATTACATTAACTCACACATTTAATTCTATGCCACAAAAAATCAAATAATGCATTATATATATATATATATATATAATTTACTTAACTAAATATTTTAAAATCTAAATAATGTGTAATATTTATTTATATTAATAAACAATTAATTATTTAATTAATTAAGCAGAGTAATACAATCAACTTTTTAGACGTCTTAATTTTACAAAGAAGTGACGGATTGCTTCATTGTACTTGGACTGGTCAATAGTTACATTATTTAGGCTTTTAACCAGTTTAACACAAACGTGTACATGTCAAAACATTTTTCAACCGTGCACATAAATTCTGTTCTGACAACACAATAGCTAAAAAAGAGATATTCTTTAACAACTGCTAATCAACAATAGATATCTAATAAAATTCATTAAATACCACGCCGATCTATACAGAAATCCGGGTACAAACGGCAATAAAAAAAACCGATTTAATTAAAGTTACCATTTAAAAAAGATAATATTATAAACTTTTTTAAAATCCGGCTAAAAGTAACCATAAAAAGGATTTTTTTATTGATTTAACTAAGAATGCTGTTTACTACTAAAAGTTTCTCTTTATCTAACATTGAAACAGCTAAAGAAACATTTTCCGCCTTACATTGCATTTATCAATTTACTTGCAGTTGCGGGGACAAGTACATTGATCGGACAATGCGTCGCTTAGCTAATCGGGCTAAAGAACACATTCCAAACTGGATTAATAATAGGTCAAGCGAAAGTGAATACTTATGCACATTTTTCATATTACGTCATCTACTACAAAAACATTAGATTAATTTTAAAAATTGTTTTAAAGTGCTAATTACTTCTTTAGCTTCGAATATGTTAAAAACTCTTAAATCTGTTTATATTTACACAATAAAACCTGCTTTGTGTGCACGAAAACAGTTCGTTACTGCATTGAACTTAGTTTGGCCATAATGATTGTGTGTGTATGTTTGTGAGTTGTACTAATTTAAATGTTATCTGTATATATATATATATACATATATATACTAAACTGTTATATGTTTGTGATTGACGAGAATATACAAAATGAATTCATTCCACATTTTATATTTTTTAATTGTTTTAATTGTTTTATACAACATTTAATAATAATAAGTGTTTAAAAAAACTGTGTTTTGCATTCTATATCGCCGGTGAATATTAAATTACTACTTATGCATGTTAGAGTAAAACGCTGTACCATTTTTAAAAAAATTGTTGTTTATGATATTTTGGAACATTTTTTAAAATATATAATTAATATTAAATAAAAATTTTGTTTAATTTTTTTGTTTAATAACGTAATTTAACGTTTTTTTTACCTAAACAGTCATTTAAAAGTAGCATAAAACTATTTTTACTGTTATACATCAAACACAAAACAATAAGAAAGATAGCGTTTACAATTTTATAAACTATTATTATTAAATTGGTTTAAACAACATATTAGCATGCACACAATTTAATACATGAGTGTTGTATGTACTATTGATAATTTAATAAATATATAAAATACAATATACAATAATGCTATACCTCAACGAGCTGAAATCAAATACATAATATTTAAAATATTTGTTTTATTTAAATAATTGTTTTGGTTATTATATATATATCAATATGTTACATAAATGGTATGTTCTATGTGATGCAAAATATTAAACACTGCAAAATACTAGCAAATAGTAAATATTTAATAAAATAACATAACATTGTTGAACAATAATACTTTTATAACATAAAACATAAATATAGCCAATATGATAAAAATATTTGTACAAACATTTATACAATATAAACCAGTTAATTATAAATTTTATATTATAACATATATTAATTGTTGTTTTAAAATAACTTATTAACATTATTAACATTACAATTTTATAAATTAAAAACAGTATATTCTAATATTTGCAAAACATTTTATAAATAATATGCAATACCATTTGAACCTAAATCATAAAAATTATAAATAAACGTTTAATTTAAATATTTATTATATTGGTAATATTGAGTATGCATTAATAAAAATAATAGATAGATTTGTTAATATTGCAAAAACAAATAATTGCATTATAAGTATTTTTTAAAATTTGTACTATAGAAAAAGATGTAGTTTAACAATACAATAAAATCTAAACAAATATTAACAAAAAAACCATTATTAACTCTAAACTTTTGTTTATGTTAAACTTTTTAAATTGTTACTTTAAAAATTTTTTATTCTAAAACATTTATCTAGTAAACACTAAAATACATAAGTTTATATATGTTTTGGACTTGTTATATTAAAATTGTTAGATTTACTTGAATAATAAATTCGCTAGGTTTTTAAATTGATTTAGTAACCTAGTAAATTTATTATTTAAATAAATTTGACAATTCTAATATAACAATTCTGAAGTAAATAATTCCTTAAAAAACCCATTGAATTATATATATGTAATAACATTAAAAAATACTTATTTTTATATAAATTAATTTTAATAAATTTAATTAAATAAAAATTGGATACAAAATTATAAACTATTTTTTAAAATTTATATATATACACTTTCTGCCAAAATATAAATATATATTATATTCGGACATAAATTATTAACATTGATATTCTATAAACTAAAAAACAATATATCTCAAGTTTTATAAAAAAATGTTTTTACTAATTATATTAAAAAAATACAATTAAAATTTAGATTGTTGTAAATGTAGTAATTTTTAAGTGCAATGTATATAAAACACTTTTATAATAAAATTATTTTTACCTGATTCGCCTAAAACAAAAAACATAAAATTTATAAATAAACTTTTAATTTAAATAATTATTTTTGCTTAAAACATTGGGTACGCTTTATAGTACCAATTAAAAATATTAAAAAACTTTTGGTGCATTATATATATTTGTAATTAATTTATTTTATTGTTTTTATTGTGCTTGTATATATTAACAATGACAGATAACTTTACAAATATTGCATTATGTAAATTATTTTTATGATTTGTGCTAAGAAGGAAAAAGTAGATAAAACGACGGATTAAAATGCTTTTAAAATCGTAGCTCAACATTACTCTAAAAGATTTAATTAAAATAAATATTTTATGGAATAAAACAAAACGTTTGGCAACATATTTATATACAAAAAATATTCTGTTGTATTATGTTTATTTTGAATTATCGGACAATATTGTTGTGTTTTGCATTTATTGTTATTTTATTGTTGCACGTTTATTGTTTTTTAAATAAAAGTTTTGCAATAATAATAACAATAATACTAATTTTGTACAAACTATATGAAATAATTTTTATTAAAATAAAAATGTTTTAAATGCAATAATTAACACATGGAATTTATACAAAACACTGTTATTATAAAAATATTTGTACCTGCCGAACCTAGAACAGCAAACATTAAAAATAAATATAAACATTTATTTTAACTACTTAATTTCTTAATTCTTTTGTGAATGTACATATCAAAAATTGTTAAATGTTTTGTAAAATTTTAAATACAAGCTAATGCCCTATGTGTAATACAGTTGATATTACATTTTTTGCAGTTTATCAAAACAAACCTAAATGCATATATATATATATATATATATACATAAATTAGAAAAAATTAAATTAAAATGTTTTTATAGTCAAGTAGAAAAACATAATTTAACCAATTTTGATTAAAAAATTAATTTAAGTCTAAAATAATCGAGTTAGTTTATTGATATTTTACATTAAACATATTACAATCGTATCAATTACAACAGAAACATATTAAAGCTATAAAAAAATCATACACTAAAATATATAAAATATTTATAAAATTGTTTTATAATGTAAATGTTACAAATATCATTATGTACCTATTTTAAAACATTAATTATATAAATGCAATAATAGATGCAATTTGTATAAAACATTATTGTTATAAAAATACTTGTACCTTTATCACCTAAACATTCCACATAGCAGTTTTAAATAGACGTTTAATTTAAATAATTAAATATTTAAAAACATTTAATAAGTAAACACAAAATTTATAAAAAATGTCTAAAATTGCATTATAATATAAACATTACAAATTTTATGTCTACTTAATTTTACAATATTTACTTTGATATACTCGTTGTTATGAATACAAAATTAAAACAGTTAAACATTTTTCGTTTTACATTACATTTATTATTTTATTTGCGGTTAAGTAAAACAATTTATTAATTGAACAATGCATTGCTTAGGTAATTCCAACTAAAGAACAGATTTAAAACTGGATTAATAATTTGATTTAATTATGTTTGAATGTTTTATAAAAAACATCTGTCAGCAGTAGACATTTTAACAAAACCAACCATCAACCAGCATTTAGTGTCTGTAGTTGAACTTAAAACTCTGCCCAAACAGCTTTAACTCAAACAGTGTATTGTCAATTTTAACTATGTTAAAACTTCTCAAATTTGTTTATATTCACAAATTAAAACCTACTTTGGGTGCAGTTTGTCACTACATTAAACTTAGCTTAGCCGTAATCTTTGTGTTTGTGTATGTTCAAATGTCATTTGTACCCTTCTTTTTTGCATATATATATTTATACAATTCAAGTTTATGTGTTTGTAACTGACAACTATATACAAAATAAATTTATTTTACAGTTTAAGTCTTTTTATATATCTATTTGGAATTATAAAAAGAACCCAATGCACTAAATTCTTAAAACAGAAAATCCCAAAATTAATTATTTATTTACCGGATAATATAGTTACTTTAAAATAAAACATTGTTAAAAAAATCTATTTAGTCAACAAGCACAAACGGTTACTGAAGTCAATTTTTTTTAAAGAAATATTACCATCATTGAAGCGCAAAAAACGTACTGTTACAAGTTAAAAATCTCAGTAGATTAATTGTATTTTGTGTTAATTTTTTAAAATCTTTAATTGAACAATACAAAAAAACGCAATAAACAATGCATAACGTTATTAAGTAATTATTAATTGTGTGTCAAGTAAACTTTATTTAATTTTTAAGCTAAGTTATAAAAACAATAAACAATTATTAAACAAATTACTACAAGCAGATTTTGATAATAAATAGATAAATTTTAACAAAATTACAAAATGATCAGACCTAATTTTAAGCAAAAAACAATTAAGAGCTTTATCATTTGGTATAAATTTAAAATTTATTTTTAACAAATCAATATCAATTACAAAAAAATAAATTAAAATATTTTTATGGTTAAGTTGGAAAACATAATTTAACCAATTTTGATTAGGAAAATTAATTTAACAAAAGTGAATCCATTGTTAATCTACTATGATATTGAAATATATGTAGCACTTGTTACTTATCTTAGACATATCTAACGCTTGTTAATAAGTACCTTAGATAACACTTTACTAATATATATACATTTAATATTATTTGCAAAAAAATTTTTAATATAATACACAATAACATTCGTTTTAGCAATAAAGCACAATACCACCATTATGAAAACTTGAAAAGAAACACAGATAATTGGTTTCAAAAAATAGTTTTATCCACTAAAATAGATGAATATACGAAATAAAGGTAACAAACTTAATAATGTCAGTAATTTAAGTAATATTTACGCTTTTATTCAACTTCTGCAAGCCGCTTGGGGTAGGAATCTATCAACGTACCAATATAATCCTTCGAAATGCAATTTTTTACAACATGGTTAATTTTTGCTTTCAATGATACGTCAGTTTCCATGCGGTTAACCTCACGTTTTAAAATACTAAAAAGGTTTTCAATTACATTGAGGTTTGGACTGTATGGAGGAAGTTGAATAAAAGTAAGCTTTTTGCTTTTCAAAGCTTTTGTAGTCTAAATAAAAAAAGTATAGTAAATTGTAAGTTATGTTAAAATACACATTACCGCTTTTGAAGTATGCACAGGAGCATTGTCTTGAATAATTGTTAAGTGTCCTGTAGCATTTTTGGACAGCTTGCTATAAAACAATTGTTTGTATATTTGTACAAATTCAGCGCTGTTTAAATTGCCACTAGTACGCATCTATTTTAGAGACTGATTGTACTTAATTGCAAAATATCCTTTGACACATGAAGGATGTGCAACTTTTATAACAGTACAAGTGTGGTTGAGTGGAAAATTTGGACTATAAATAACCTTTAAATGTTCAGTCCATAGTTCGTAGGATAGGGTACACTCATTTGTGAAGTATATTAATTTCCAAAATGACAATGGATGATGTTTGTACTTTTTAGCAAACTCCACTCGTTGTAAACTATGGGCACGACTAAGTGGAGGTTTCTTAACAGCCGCTTTAAGAATGAAGCCTTCAGATTTCATCCTCCTTCTTACAATTGAATATAAAAATTGTTTTAAATATTAATTTTTTATTTGTTTAACGTTCATTGTTCTGTGTTTTTTAAGCTGCATGGTTATAAACTGATCATCTTGTTTGCTTGTTGAACGTGTTCTACCAACTGTGGGTGATCTGGGGCTTGTTTTCTTGTTCAAAATGTTATACACAGTTGAAACATCTATTTTCATGCATTCGGCCATTGTTTTAACTTTTGTGCCCTTTTTGTAAAAACTTTGAACTAATTCATAATTATGCGTAGACAAATAACGACGCTGAGCTGTTTTAACCATAATTATTAAGTGAGCGGAAATAAGAAACCTTTTTTATCAAAATTCCAAATTTTGAAACGGAAAATAAAAAACGACCTTGTGCTTAAATTATTAAAAATAATTTAATAATTTTTTGGAAAAAAATTGTTTTAAAATTTTTTGTATTAAAATATTTTTAAAATAAATTATTTATTGACTATTTAAAAATACAGTGCAATTTTGTAAATATATGTATGAGCAGTTATTTTATTTTAGAAATAATTATTTTTTTAAATAAAAGGAATATAAAATTAAAATTTTTAAAAAAAAATAATTATTTTCGTAAATAAATTACATATTTTTATATTTAATAAATTTTAACTATAAAAAGTTAAAGTTTGGGAATTGGATTACCGGCGTATATATCAAGGTTAAATATTTATTAAAAAATGTAGCGCATCAATAATATATTTATAATGTGTAAAAAAATTCCTTATTTTAAAAGTATACATTAATTTATTTTATAGACAAAAATATTAAAAAAAATAAATTGAATGAAATATGTTTCCTACTGTAAATTATATAAAATATTTATAAAATTGTTTTATAATATAAACGTTACAAATATTAATGTGTACATATTTTAAAACATTAATTATATAAATGCAATTTGTATAAAACATCATCGTTATAAAAATAATTGTACCTTTATCACCTAAACATTTAACATAGCAGTTTTAAATAAACGTTTAATTTAAATAATTAAATATTTTAAAACATTTAATAAATAAACACAAAATTTATAAAAAATATCTAAAATTGTATTATAATATACACGTTACAAATTTTATGTCTACTTATTTTTTACAATATTTACTTTGATATACTCATTGTTATGAATACAAAATTAAAACAGTTGAACAACATTTTCGCTTAACATTACATTTATTATTTTATTTGCGGCTAAGTAAAACAATTTATTAATTGAACAATACATTACTTAGGTAATTTCAACTAAAAAACATATTCAAAACTGGATTAATAATTTGATTTAATTATGTTTGAATGTTTTATAAAAAACGTCTGTCAGCAGTAGACCTTTTAACAAAACCAACCATTAACTATTAAACAAACATATGCACCTGTAAAAAAAAATTAAATATCTTGATGTAAACATAAATAGCATACTTACCTGGTGTAATCAGGTAGAGCATATATTTTTTAAAACCAAATCCTTATGCTACTACATAAAAAGATTAAAAAGACTAAATATTGACAATTATATGATTAAATTGTTTGTTACATTATGTTTTTATTCTTTAATATTATATTGTTTACTTGTATGTTTTTTGGTTTATTAAAACAAGATTGTGTTGTTTAAAAAATGTATATCACGGGTATCAAATTTTGCAGAAATCAAATATTCTATTTTATTAAATGATATTGTTATTAAACATTTAAAATCTTGTATACAATTAGCATTAAAGATTAAAAGTAATAACAATTACCCACTACACGCAGTTTTAAACAGTTCTAAAGTTTCTAAAAAAACAAAAAAACTTACCTGCACGTAAAAGCCTAAACTAATCAATGCAAAAATTTATGTCTGCCATACTTATCCAGAGTATTAACCAATTTAAAATTAAACAAAATTGAACTATTAACAAACCTATCAAAGTAGGAATCATTTCACTCACGCATTTAGTTGAACTAATTTGGACATCTTACTGTATAATGTACCAAGTGTGCCTTATAATGATTTATTCAATGTATAAAAATTTTGAATTATTATTTTTTAAAATCTCATGTTTATTATATTGACTATATTTATATTCATTAACATATGGCATTCTATTTCATTTTGTTCCCTTTATTTGTACGACTACCTTTTTTAATTTTTAAAATTAAAAAAAATTTATTATTTTTTTATATTGATAGTAAAATGTATGTTACGCTAAATGTATCTCTAGTGAGGTATTAATGCTTAATAATAATAATAATAATAATAATAATAAAGCAGTAAAATAATTCTTTTTAAACCGATCAAAGCTTCTGGAATAGTCAATATAACTATGGTTTATTACGTTAAAAATGCCAATACAATACGTTAAAACCAGTTAAAATTTAAACCAACAACTACAAAAATAACAAAAATTTAATTAAAAAGCAAATTATATACAAATTTTATATACTAAAACGTTACAATTTTATTACTAAATTGTAATATTAATTTTTAAAAGCACTTGGTAGCCATACATTGTATAAATTGTATAAACTAGCAATTTTATCTATAGTAAATTTACTATGTTATAAACTTGCAAAATTAATACAATGGAAAAACAAATATTAAAAACACTTTTAAATTTATTAAACACATAGTTAAATTTAGCATAAAAAACAAAACAATGACCTTAATTAATAGCTAGACTCTTTTTGGAAATGTACCGCTAGGAGAAACTGTGGGTTACTTAAGTAACTACATAATGGCAAAAAAATTAATAATACTATTCTTGTTAAATATAAAATAATATTTTTTTTGCATCCAAAATGTTAGATTTATATATATATATATATAATTATTTGTAACTTTAATACCAAAGACATTAAAAATAAAACTTATAAATAAAAGTTTTATTTTATTATTTACACGTTTATTAATTAATTTTATTTTTAGACATTAATTTGTCATAAACAAGTAATAATATATTTTCTTGTTTATAAATTTAATATTTTTACTATTTATTTAAATAAAATGTTTTAATGACAAATAAAACTATAATAATTTAAGTGCAAATAATTGATATATTTAATTTGTATACTCCACTGTTATTATAACATTGATTTACCTTTTGGACCTAAAACATTCAATATAAAATTTGTAAATGTTTATTTATTGTTTTGTTTGTTTTATTTAACATTAAATACTATGTTAGATGTAAAATTTTTAGCAATGCCATAATGTGTTGCATAATTGGTATTAGTAGTAAAAATAAACTCAGGCATGTATGTGTTTAAATCTTTACAACAAATATATACTATTTCAAAAGATTAAACATAACATTTATAAATAAAACTTGTTTTATATTTATATTTATTGTTTTTATTGTAGATTTACATATTAAAAATTACAATTTTTATGTAGCAAATGCAAGTCGTTGCATTATGTACATAATGTTTGTTAACACAATTGCTCCAGTTTGTTGGAAAAGTACGCAAACTTATGTATGTAGTAATTGCAGTTTATTAAAATTTGTATTACTAAATTTAACCAATTTAAATAAATAAAAAAAATGCTAATAAAATTATTTAAATATTATATTTATAATACTAAAACACATTTGTAAATAAGTAGCTAATTGTTTATTTCTTTTATTCCTAAACGTTAGTATCTAGTATTATATATATATATATATATAGTAGGCAACGTATTTCATTCCAGTTAAATTTTTTAAAATATTTTTGTTTGTAAAATAAATTAATGTATATTTTTAAAATAGCAAATTATTTTTACACATTATAAAGATTTGATTAATACGCTACATTTTTTTATAAATATATAACCTTGATACATACGCTGGTAATGTAATGCCTAAAAATTAACTTTTTTGAGTTAAAATTTATTAAATATAAAAATGTGTTATTTATTTACAAAAATAATTATTTAAAAAAATATTTTAATTTTACATTCCTTTTATTTTAAAAATAATAATTTTTTAAATAAAATAACTGCTCATACATATATTTACAAATTTGCACTGTATTTTTAAATAATCAATAAATAATTTATTTTGAAAGTATTTTAATATTAAAAATTTTAAAACGAATTATTTAAAAAAATAATCATTAAATTATTTTTAATAATTTAAGCACAAGGTCGTTTTTTATTTTTTGTTTCAAAATTTGGAACTTTTGATAAAAAGGCTTCTTATTTCCGCGCACTTAATACTTATAGTTAAAACAGCTCAGCGTCGTTATTTGTCTACCCATGATTATGAATTAGTTCAAAGTTTTTACAAAAAGGGCACAAAAGTTAAAACAGTTGCCGAATGCATAAAAATAGATGCTTTACTGTGTACAACATTTTAAACAATAAAACAAGTTACAAATTACCCACAGTTGGTAGAAAACGTTCAACAAGCAAACAAGATAATCAGTTTATAATTATGCAGCTTAAAAAACACAAAACAATAAATGTAAAACAAATAAAAAAAATACTTAAAAGACTTTTTATATTTAATTGTAAGAAGGAGGATAAAATTTAAAGGCTTTATTCTTAAAGCGGCTGTTAAGAAATCTTTACTTAGTCGTGCCCATTGATTACAACGAGTGGAGTTTGCTAAAAAGTACAAACATTATCCATCGTCATTTTAAAGATTAATATACTTCACAGATAAGTGTGCTATATTTTATGACTTTGGGCTAAACATTTAAAGATTGTTTATAGTCCAAATTTCCCACTTAACTACACTTGTACCGTTATAAAAGTTGCATTTCCTTTATGTGTCAAAAGATATTTTGCAATTAAGTACAATCAGTCTCCAAAGTGGATGCATACTAGTAGTAATTTAAACAGCGCTGAATTTGTACAAATATTTAGAAATTTGTTTTATAATGGGCTGTTTAGAAATTATTATTATTATTATTATTATTATTATTACAACGCTTTAATATCTCACTAGAGATACATTCAGTATAAAAACATTTTTACCATCAATATAAAAAAAAGTAGTAGTTATAAATAATGGGATCAAAATGAAATAGAATGTCTTATGTTAATGAATATAAATATAGTCTATATAGTATGCATGTGATTTTAAAAAAAAAGGTATTCAAAATTACTGTACAGTAGAATGAGTCATTATAAGGCAAAACTTGTATTGTGAGATGTCCAAATTAGTTCAAATGAATGCGTAGGTGGAACAATTCCTACTTTGATAGGTTTCTTAGTAGTTCAATTTTACTTTGATTCTGGATTGGTTAACACTCTGGATAAGTAGGGCAGGCATGAATTTTTGTATTGATTAGTTTTGGCTTTTATGTGCAGGTAAGTTCTTCTTGTTTTCCAGAAGCTTTAGAATTGTTAAAAGCTGCATGTAGCGGGTGATTGTTATTATTTTCAATCCTTGATGCTAATTGTATACAGGATTTAAAATGTTTATCAACAATATTATTTAATAAGATAGAATATTTGATTCCTGAAGATTTTGATACCAATAATATGCATCTTTTTAAAATAATGTAATCCTGTTTTAATAAACCAGGAAAAATTATGGGTGAGCAATATAATATCAAAGGATAAAAGCATGATGTAATGAACAATTTAGTAATATAATTGTTAACATTTAGTTTTCTTAATCTTCTTATATAGTAGCATAATGATTTGGTTTTTAAAAATATATGCTCTACATGATCACACCAGGTAAGTATGCTATTTATGTTTACACCAAGATATTTAATTTTGTTACAGGTGCATATATTTGTTTGATTTAACTTGAATGTTCTGTTTAATTCCATTGTTTCTCTTAGACGCCTCGTTGTAAATTTAATAAACTTGCATTTTGATGAATTTAAATGGATATATATATATATATATATATATATATATATATATATATATATATATGGATTTAAATGCTAGAGGACAATTAACAATTATTTAAAACAACGCTCTGGTGCATACTTCAAAAGTGGTAATGTGTATTTTAACATAACTTACAATTTACTATACGTTTTCCTTATTTAGACCACAAAAGTTTCAAAAAGTAAAAAACTTACTTTTTAATTTCCTCCATACAATCCAGACCTCAATGTAATTAATTTTTTTAGTATTTTAAAACGTGAGGTAAATCGCATAAAAACTGACGTACCAGTAGAAACAAAAATTAATCATGTAAAAAATTGCATTTTGAAGGCCTATATTGGTACGTTAATAGATTCCTACCCTAAGCGGCTGGCAGAGGTTAAACAAAAGCTTAAATATTACTTAAATTACTGACATTATTAAGTTTGTTACTTTTGTTTTGTATATTTATGTACTTTAGTAGATAAAACTATTTTTTAAAACCAATTATCTGTGTTTGTTTTTAAGTTTTCATAATGGTGGTATTGTGCTTTATTGTTAAAACAAATGTTATTGTGTATTATATTAAGAATTTTTTTGCAAATAATATTAAATGTATATATATCAGTAAAGTATTATTTAAGGTATTTATTAACAAGCGTTAGATATGTCTTAGATAAGTAACAAGTGCTACATATATTTCAATATTATAGTAGGTCAACATTAAATTTATTTATGTCACTATATATATATATATATAACTGGTGTAAATAATACAATATTAAAAAAATATTTTTTTTTTGAAATTAAGTATTGCACATTATTTTTAGGCAAATGACTGTATAAAATATTGACATATTATTAAGTGGCTTTAAATACATTGGATAAATTTTAAATAGTTTAAATAGTATATACAAATTTTAAATATTTAGAATTATCTGTTCTAGTACTATAAATTAAATAAAATAATAATAAGTTTATTATTATTATTATTATAAAATTAAATGTAATTTATTGTCATAAATAAAATAAATAATTCAGTATTACACTTTTACATAAAATTTATTATTATGAAACACAAAACATATTATATCACTGTTGTAATTAGAAAAAACACCGACTAAACAGATGTAAACTTAATTAAAAATAAAATAATATAAATTTAGTTATAAATGTATAAATCCTTTAAATAATTTTTATTTTTAATGTTTTTTAAAAACAATTTAACAGCAAACGTCTTTGCTTAGCAAAACGTATATACTGGTGGTATAGATTAAAGTAATGTCCTCTTGCAATCAAGTTGAGCACTTTATTAGTAAATTATTCTTATGTTAATTATTATGCTGTAAAACTATAACAAACTAACATAACCAAATGTTTATTGTAAATTAAAAAAAATATTGTAAATATGTAATTTCATAATTGTTAAATACAATTATTATTTAATATACACAGTTTGAAAATGTGATTTATATAAAACAAGAGCAATTTAATTTAACACAAATAAATAATTTAGATGCATTTAAATATACTATTGATTGTGGTTATTGCAAAACTAAATTAAAACAATTTTAAATAAAAACAATGTAAACAACATTGTGTTATAATACTGCAATTTTACAAAATAACATATTGCATATTGCATATACATATACAGTATATATTATTTTACAGTTTTAAAATAATGCACATTATGACGTTACTAAAATTTTACTTTAATTTTCTTTAAACAAAATCATTAGTAATGTACACATATTTTCCGTTAAAAATTATTATATATCAATACTGGTTTACTAACACAATTAACAAATGTTAATATTACAAAATTTTACAACTACAAATAAAATCTGCACGAGCTACCAGTAAATACAATGACACAACTTATTATTAATGCCAAACCTTTTTTATTTATATTTAAAAAACAATGCACACATACACTTAAAACGCAATTTTATTAACCAAGACATAATGCTACAAAATTATTCCTGATTTTAAAATATTTATTAACTATTTTTAGAATGTACAAACAAAAAATGTTATACATCAATAATTTTTTTAGATTTTAATTAACGTTTTTTACAATTACAATGTTACAAAATTTGACACGATGCATTTACCAACCAACAAAACAACAAAACATTTTAGATCCAATATTTATTCTAAATATAACAGTGGAATACATTAATATTAATAATATGTTTTAAAAATTTGAGCATAAAATTATTTACATACAAACAATAACCATATCTTATTTACAAAAACAAAAATACTAATTTATTAAAAAAACGATTATTTTTTGCAACAAATTGTATTTTTTAAAATAATTTAATTATTTAAATATTTATTTTACTTTAATTTAATTGTATTTACAACAAACATAAAATAAAAATTTCAAAAATATTTTTTTTACATTAAACAAAAAACTATAAACTATTTTGACAAATAGTACCTATTCAGAAAATTGGATGACATAATATATTACACGTGTTTTTAAAAACGAAAATATAATACATATCACACTGTAATAATACTCTATATTAATAGTAATTAGTCGTTAAAAAATAATTAATTATAAATTTTATTTTATTTTATTAGCAATAAACATAAATAAATTAATTTTTAATATACAGTAGCGTCTAATGTAATTGTTTAATCACAATTTTATAACTGAATAAATTAGTATGTTATATTAAAAGATAATGTATTTACACAATTAAAAAGATATTTTAAGTGCAAATACAATTTTTGCATTATTAAATTATTTAATTTAATTGCATAAATAATTATTTACCTCGTTTACCTAAATTGTTAAAATAAAATAAAACAATTAACATTTTAAAATAGTTAAATTAACAAAATTTTGGTAAAAAAATAAGTAAACTGGTAATTAAATCTAAAAATATTTAAATAATAGAGTCAACACTAACATTAAGTAGAAGCTTTTGTATAGTTTTACTAAATGTTTATTTTTATAAGATGTATCTACAGACATTATTAACAATAAAAATAATTAACTTTAAACTTGATTTTCTTTTGTTATACTAATCGAAACATTTTACTCAAATTGGTCGTAATAAATCAGAGTTAACAGAAAATAATAATAAAGTTCTACAAGGTGCAGTACTATTTTCGTTTATATTTTTACTGTACGTAGATCCATTGTTAGTGCCGAAGCCATTATTTTTGTTTAAATTTGCAGATGATATAGTATTGTGCACAAAGATTCCTTTAAACAATGATCTAAACAAATTAAAAAATTTTATTAATAAAATTGAACAATGGTCTACTAACTTTGATCTCAATTTAAATTTATTAAAATGCAAGTTTGTTAAATTTACAACGAGGCGTCTAAGAGAAACAATGGAATTAAACAGAACTTTTAAATTAAATTAAACAAACATATGCATATATTTTTAAAAATCAAATCCTTATGCTACTATATAAGAAGATTAAGTAAACTAAATGTCAACACATATATTACTAAATTGTTTATTACATCATGTTTTATCCTTTGATATAATATTACTCACCCATAATTTTTCCTGGTTTATTAAAACAAGATTACGTTGTTTTAAAAAATGCATATTACTAGTATCAAAATCTGCAGGAATCAAATATTTTATCTTATAAATGATATTGTTAATAAACATTTTAAATTCTGTATACAATTAGCATTAAGGATTGAAAATAATAACAATCACCCGCTACATGCAGATTTTAACAATTTTAAATCTTCTGGAAAAACAAGAAGAACTTATTTGCACATGAAAGCCAAAACTAATCAAATTTATATCTATTTTACTTATCCAGAATATTAACCAATCCAGAATTAAACAAAATTGAACTACCAAGAAACCTATCAATGTAGGAAGTGTTCCATCCACGTATTCATTTGAACTAATTTGGACATTTTACAGTATAATGTAACAAGTGTGCTTTATAATGATTCATTCTATGTATACCAATTTTAAATATATATATATTTTAAAATTACATACCATATTTATATTTATTAACATATGACATTCTATTTCATTTTTATCCCATTATTTGTACTACTACTTTTTTTATATTGATGGTAAATACGTATTTTACGGTGAATGTATTTCTAGTGAGATATTAAAGTTTAATAATAATAAATAAACAATAAATGAATAAATAAATTATAATTAAACACAAATTCATTATAGTACAGAAAAAATATTTTTTAATAAATTTTCATTTACAATTTTTTAGCCAAAATAAATTAATTGTTTTTATCTACGAATAATTTATTTTTACAGATACAAAAATGTTTTATATGCAAATACAATTTTTGTATTATTAAAATATTTAATTTAATTGCATAAATAATTATTTACCTTGTTTACCTAAATTGTTAAAATAAAATAAAACAATTGACATTTAAAAATTTTTAAATTAACAAAACATTAGTGAAAAAAATAAGTAAACCGGTAATTTAAATATAAAAATATATAAATAATAGAGTCAATACTAGCATTAAGTATAAGTTTTTGTATAGTATTACTAAATGCTTATTTTTATAAAATGTATCTACAAACATTATTAACAGTAAGAATAATTAACTTAAAACTTTATTTTCTTTTGTAACGCTAATCCAAAAAATGCACAAGATTATAACATTAACACACAGAAAATAAGGCAATTATTTTCAAATATAAATTAATAATTGTGCAGCAAACAATATTTTTTAATAAATGTTTATTACCAATATTTCAGCCAAAATAAATTAAATTGTTTTATCTACAAATAATTTATTTTTACAAATACAAAAATGTTTTATATGCAAATACAATTTCTGAATTATTAAATTATTTAATTTAATTGCATAAATAAATATTTACCTCGTTTACCTGAATTGTTAAAATAAAATAAAACAATTGAAATTTTAAAATAGTTAAATTAACAAAATATTAGTGAAAAAACCGGTAAATTATAAGATTGTAGCATTAACACAGAAAATAAGGCAATTATTTTTAAACATAAATTAATTATTGTGCAGTAAACAATATTTTTAGTAAATGTTTATTTACAAATTTTTAGGCAAATTAAATTAATTGGTTTTATCCACAAATAATTTATTTTTACAGATACAAAAAATGTTTTATATGCAAATACAATTTCTGAATTATTAAATTACAAAATTTAATTGCATAAATAATTATTTACCTCGTTTACCTAAATTGTTAAAATAAAATAAAAGGAGTAAAATTTTTTAAATAAATAAATTAACAAAATATTAGTGAAAAAACCGGTAAATTATAAGATTATAACATTAACACACAAAAGTTAAGACAATTATTTTTAAACATAGATTAATTATTGTGCAGTAAACAATATTTTTTAGTAAATGTTTATTTACAATTTATTAGCCAAAATAAATTAAATGCTTTTATCCACAAATAATTTATTTTTACAGATACAAAAAATGTTTTATATGCAAATACAATTTCTGAATTATTAAATTACAAAATTTAATTGCATAAATAATTATTTACCTCGTTTACCTAAATTGTTAAAATGAAGTAAAACAATTAACATTTTAAAATAGTTAAATTAACAAAATATTAGTGAATAAACCGGTAAATTATAAGATTATAACATTAACACACAAAAATTAAAACAATTATTTTTAAACACAGATTAATCATTGTGCAGTAAACAATAATTTTTAGTAAATGTTTATTTACAATTTTTTAGCCAAAATAAATTAAATGCTTTTATCCACAAATAATTTATTTTTACAGATACAAAAAATGTTTTATATGCAAATACAATTTCTGAATTATTAAATTACAAAATTTAATTGCATAAATAATTATTTACCTCGTTTACCTAAATTGTTAAAATAAAATAAAAGGAGTAAAATTTTTTAAATAAATAAATTAACAAAATATTAGTGAAAAAACCGGTAAATTATAAGATTATAACATTAACACACAGAAGTTAAGACAATTATTTTTAAACATAGATTAATTATTGTGCAGTAAACAATATTTTTCAGTAAATGTTTATTTACAATTTATTAGCCAAAATAAATTAAATGCTTTTATCCACAAATAATTTATTTTTACAGATACGAAAATGTTTTATATTTAAATACAATTTCTGAATTATTAAATTATAAAATTTAATTGCATAAATAATTATTTACCTCGTTTACCTAAATTGTTAAAATAAAATAAAAGAAATAAAATTTTAAAATAGTTAAATTAACAAAATATTAGTGAAAAAACCGGTATATTATAAGATTATAACATTAACACACAGAAATTAAAACAATTATTTTTAAACATAGATTAATTATTGTGCAGTAAACAATATTTTTAGTAAATGTTTATTTACAATTTTTTATCCAAAATAAATTAATTGTTTTTATCTACAAATAATTTATTTTTACAAATACGAAAATGTTTTATATGCAAATACAATTTTAAATTATTAAATTATTTAATTTAATTGCATAAATAAATATTTACCTCGTTTACCTGAATTGTTAAAATAAAATAAAACAATTGAAATTTTAAAATAGTTAAATTAACAAAATATTAGTGAAAAAACCGGTAAATTATAAGGTCATAACATTAACACACAGAAATTAAAACAATTATTTTTAAACATAGATTAATTATTGTGCAGTAAACAATATTTTTCAGTAAATGTTTATTTACAATTTTTTATCTGAAAACAAATTTATTGTTTAAATTTATAAATAATTTAGTTTGTACAAATACCAAACATTTTGTGAGCAAATGAGTGAGTTTAATGTAATGGCATAATTTAATATTTACCTGTTTCACCTGAAGTTGTAAAAGCAAAACAAAATAATTAACTTTTTGTTTAAATGTTTAGTTTAAATTTTAACATGTTTAAACTAATAGATTGTTTATGAAATAAAATGAAGATCAGTAAGTTTAAATTTATGCAAATTTAGATATTAAAGTATTGACTATTACTGAATACTGGCGTTTGTTTAGATTTCCAATTATTTACTTTTAAAACATGTTTTTGTTAAACGTTAAAACAATAAACAATAAAAAATGTTATATATATATATATATATACAAAAGTTAATATTATTTATGTTATAAATTATTAATTTTAACGTTTTTAAAATAAAAAAAATGTATTTGTGTTTAAAATTTATTTTCTGTAATTGCTAAAATTATTATATGCAGTAATAACATATAATTTAATATTTACTTTCAATACAAAAAATTAATATACTTAATTTGTACATACATTTAGCATCTGAAATAATAAATATTAAAATTATAAATTTATTTTTAAAACATTTAACTTTTAAAACCCTATATTAAAAAAATAATTAAATGTTGTTTAAAACAATTAAATAAAAATGTAATGTATATATAAAAAAACCATTGTTTGTATAATTTTAAATATTTGTTTATTTTACTAAATTGAATGAAAACCGCGTACTCTACAACAGTTACTTTTTAGACTTACACCTGAATATGCAAAACTTTTTACCAAAAAACAATTAATGTTGTTAACTTGTCAACATTCTTTAATACACAAAAGTGCGTTTTTATTTTAATAACTAGTGTTTACTTTGATTATTCTATTTTAATAATTTATTTTGTATTATTTTTACTATTATAATGTTACAGAAAAAACATTTATTAGTAACAAACATTTTTGATCTATATTAATAATTATATTATAAAATGAATGAACACATAATAAAAATAACAATTAGAAAATGCAATATTAGTTTTGTATAATTAGTAAATACAACACATTTTATTATATTTTGGTTAATGTATTTACAATAAACAAAACAATATAAGATTATTATAAAAAAGTACCATAAACTATAATTAGCATATGTCTATATATATTTATATATTTTTAATACAAATTTTAACAAGATTATTCATATATTTAACTGCATATTAATTTTATTGTTCAATTATTTTTTACACAAAGTAATTTTAATATTTTTAAAATCCAATAGTTTTTAATACACTACACTTTAAACAACGTTAATTTTGTTACAACTACACATATACATAATTAGATCATTTCTTTTACTAACCAAAACAATAACAAAACATGTACTTAATATTTACTAAAACTATAATAATTATACATGCTAAATTAATTTTTAAAATGTTATACTTTACATTTTTAAATGCGATCTACAAAACTTATTTAATATTGTGAATACATGTAATAAATTTAACAAAATCCTTTTTTAAACAACTAAAGCAACGTTTTTCAAATTCCATTGTATCTACCAGGTTACTTGCAGTTGCGGTGATAAATATATTAGTTGGACACTTTGTCGCTGTTTGGAACGGACCAAAAAACACATTTTTAATTAGATCAATAAAGAGTTTAACTCAAATAAACGTTTGTGAATTTTGTTAATATTACGTTACTTATTCAGACAAAAGACCGAGTAAAGTTTAATAAGTGCTTTAAAGTGTTGATAACTACTCAAACTGCATAAATGTTAAAAACACGTACATTTTTTTACATTTACACATTAAAACCCCATATTTTGTGCACAAAAACAATTTGTAACTTAATTACATTTAACGTGGACTTAACATATGCATGTTTGTATGTGTATGCATGTGTAGTTATTAATGTTAAGTTAATTTTATTATATAATTTTATGTATACAGCCATTGAATAAATTAGTGTTGAAAATTTAGAAAAAAAAATAATATAAATTAATTTGTTATTTTTAATTATTTTTTAGTAAAGATAAATATTAAGAATTTAAAATAATGTAAAATATGTAATAGATGCTTTATATTTATTTAGAAATATTTATTTAAAGACGCTCAGTCGGCCAAAATAGCATAGTTTAAAAACAGCAGTCATATAAGCGTGGATAATAAGTTAAATCTATATAATTTTTATAATAATTGGTCGATTATTAATTTGTGTGCTTAATTTCATTAAAAATAAACAACGTTTAATAGTTAAAATTTAAACATTCAACTTTGATCCAGTTGTACCGTCATAATGCTAATTAAAATTAAAATTTAATAACTTAAAAATATATTTAAAAAATTATTTATTATTTTTTGTAAATAAATTTTTTTCTATAATCTAAAAAAATTTTTTAATTTTAAATTATAATTGACCTTGAGAATCAGATTAATTTTGTTATGTAAAATGAGTACCAACGATAGAAAAGATTACCATCTTAATGACAATAAACACAATGTTATAAAAAAATTAAAAAACTATGAATTTTTGCCTAAATAATTAGCGGAATTGTATAGAGTAAGTCTTCCAACAATTTATCGTGTTTTGAATAGACAAAAACCAAAAAACTATGATAATGTTGGTAGAAAAAGAAAAACAAGTAAAACAAATAATGGAATTAAAAAAAAATTACAACAAGCCCATTTTGAATATTGTAAAAGATAATTTACAAAAATTTAGTTATTCGATGGTAAGAAGCCGTTTAAGAGAATTTGGTTTAACACGTGAATCGCCAATAGTTAAACCATTTATTAATAAAAAACAAAAAAAGAATGTAGATTTATATTTTGTAACAAGTGGATTGAACGAAGATTGTCTTATTGGCGCTCGGTATATTTTGCTGATGAAACAATAATTCGGAATGAACCATTTGAATATAAAAATAAAGTACTATGCGGGCCTAATTTTTAAAAACATTTGCTTCCGGTAGTTAGAAAAAAACCCACCCTTGACAAATAATGTGTTGGTTTGGTATTAAGTATAATGAACCTATTAAATGGAAAATTATATCTGGTACCTTAAATAGTGAAAAATTTGTTTTATTAATAAAGGAAGTTTTCTATAATGAAATGCAACACACTCAAACCGGGCTTACTAATGTTTTTCAGAACAATGCTCTATGTCATACGTCCAAAAAGGTAATGTCATATTTACCTAGGTTTACTTTATTTGTTTTATATTTACATTTAGACATTAGAAGGGCTAAAATCAAAATAAACTTTTTTTATATTCAATTACCACCTAGTAGTCTGGACATAAATGTTATTGAAAATTTCTTCAGTATGCTAAAGCGCAACATCAATAAGCATACTGAAATGGAGGATTTGTGTGATTGTATTCAGTTTGTTGTTTAATATGAGATGAAACAAGAATATATTAACAATCTCATTGACAGCATTCCAAACCGCCTTGATCAAGTGGTTAAAAAAAGCAATCACATTAATTATTAAACATTTTGTTTATTATTATTTAATCAATCATTTGGTAACTGAAAATATTCTATGTGTTTTTTTAAATATTTGACGTTATATTTTATGTTAATAATTTTACCAGATTTGTAATTTTGAACAAGTTTAACTTTTATACAATTATTTTTTATAATAACAATAGATATTAATAAATTGTAATTGTATTTTATCTATTATATAATATTGTATATATTATAATTAAACTGAGTTCTTTTTTGAGTTATGTAATTGCTACAGATGTTTTACTTTAATAAATACGTTTTTAACACTAATTAGTTTAGGAATTGTATATATAGTAATTTTTTATATGTTTGTGACTAAAGAAAATATACAAAATGCATTTATTTAACAGTTTATAAATTTTATTATTTTTGTTTTGAACTTGTATATAGATTATAATTATAGTTTTTTAAACAAAAATAGCATATTAATTTTTTTTAAACAATAAAAACAACAATACAAAAGTCTAAATAACTGTACCGTTAAGAAAATGACAGAAATACATAATAAAATATAAATGTTAAATTTTTCTTCAATTTTTTATTATATTATTTTAAACTTGTTTAACAAATATTACTTAAACAAACATTAAAAAACTATATATTACATCTATTATTAAAAGAAAAAATAAAACCAATATGAATAATTATAAACTGATAAACAATACATCAATAATTTTCTGCATTATAGAAAAAAATAATTAAGTCCGAACATTTTTACAATTTATTTATATATATTTAAATTAATTAAATTGCAGAGCTAAAGGATAGTTAAATTGGAGTATTATAACAATTTTTTTATTACAAATTTAATAGTTTTTTTTAATAAAAAATATAATTTTTTAAATTTTTATTAAAGAGTTAAATGTAATAGTGTATAAAGGTTAATGCGCATTTAATATATTAATTAAATGCATTTTTATACATATGTACATAAAATGTAAAATAATTAACTAAAGTAAAATTCTACAAGGTATCACAGTGCTTCCATTTTCACACGTCAATCACTATAAATTATATATACAAAATTTTTAAAACGTATAGAAAACAAAATAAAATGTAAATGTTTACCTGGTAAACCTAGAGTATAATTTAAATAATTGTTAATAAAACATTTTTAAAAAGTGATACTACATTATAACTAAAAACAATTGTATGGTATAATTTAAAAATAATATAATTTAATGTTTGTAAAAATACAACAAAATGCATATTGTAAACAAAAAGTAAATTAGTAATTTATATAATTTTTAAAATAAACATAAAATAAAAATAGTATTATAAATAAATGTTAATACGTTTTTAAATATAAAATATTAAAAATAAATAAATAGTATAGCTATAGCTAATATTCTTTAAATAAAATATTTAAAAATATTATTAATTTTTATTTTAATTACAATTTTTGTGTTATTGTACATTTAAACAGTTTGATTTTGTTTGAATCATGTTGTAAAGGGCTTTTTTTGTATTTGAAAGTATCACGTTTGTTGTTGACGTGACTGTCGTTCTGTTAGTATATTGTGTCTTTTTTATGTTAGTAAACAGTATTGGTATGTAGTTTAAATTATTTTGTAATAACAAATTACAAAACAATAATTTAAAATAAACAAGAGTTTTCTAAATTAAATTTAGCTGGGGTGCTAATAATTGTGCGTATCAATTTAAATTAAAAAAAAAATCAGGGCCGAGATCTTAATGAAATCTTATAACAGGATACTTGTAAAATTAGGTAGTAAAAGAAATTTTAATGTAATTTTAATAGTAGTTTTTTAATAAACACTATAATAATATTTTGCTATGTTTTGTAACAACATGTTTGATAGTTTTTTTTCTAGTTTGGTTTATAGAGCTAAATGTAATTGTATATACAAGGCAATGTGCAGTTAATTTATTAATGCAATACATTGTTATACATGTTTATAATAATATTATTTTTATTATTTATTTTAATACTTTAAATAATTTACAAAAAACGTTTTTTAGTAGTAGACATTTTAGCAAAGCCAAACGCGGGCTGGCATTTAATGCCGGTGATAGAATTTAGATCCAAGCACTGTACTGCTAGACCACTCCGCCATACAAAATACAATTTAAATAGTTACCTGAATTGCCTACAAAATGTTTTAATTTATTGTAAAAAAATTTGTAATTACTGTTTAAATTTAAAAAGCATATTAATTTTGCTAATAATAAACAGAATGTTAAAATTATTTAAAAAACCATAATAATATCTTTAGTGCTTTTAATATATTCAATTATGTAATATTTGTTATTTGTGTTGGTCTACAATAAAGTAGGTTTTTTAAAATTTGTTTTATTATATTTTTATACTAAATAACGGATTTTATGCAACTATAAATATATTTGTAGTTTTTATCCAAATTATTGTAAACATTTAATTTTTATTTTTTTGTTTCCAATTTTTTATAAGACCTCAATCTCAAATAATTATTTGAAATAAACATGTTTATATGTAAACACATTTACACAAATCAAAATTGTCTTTTAATTACTAATTTTAATGCACATGTAATATATATTATTATAATTTTTTTAAATAGTTTGAATTATTATGTTTATGTTTTATAAACATTATTTTTAAAATCTAATGGTTTGTAATTAAATTTGTAAATTGTTTGTACTTTAAAAATAAAATGTTTGTTAATTTTAAGAAAAAAACTATTATTATTATTATTATTACTAATAAAATGCATAAAAAAATACTCTTTAATATAGCACAATCACTAAAGCATTAATAGAACTGACTATAATTTAATAATATAAAACCTATGGTATTAAAAAATTAAATTTATTAAATTTCAAGTTTTATTAATAAATTAAAAAAGTGTTTAAAATAAAAAAAATAATGTTATCAAAATATTTTCAATATTTTTTAAATATTAATTTTAAACAAATGGAATCGTTTAACTAAAAAATAATATAAATTAAAGATTATTATTACTTACAGAAATTAATAAAAAAATAATTTAAATTATTTTTTTAAGAGACTAAATTGTAATTTTTTTTTGAAAACAATGTGTTGCTATATAACATTAAATTTTTTAATATATATATATATATATATATATATATATATATATGCATATTTTAAAACATTGATAAAACCTACTCAAATGCAAAACATACCTGGTAATCCTTAAAAAATTACGTAATAAACAAACGTTATATATATATATATATTGAAAAACTGAACTTATTACATAAACATTTTGTCAATAATTTAAGAATTTCTTGAAATTAAAAAAATAATGATAACAACATTTCTAACACAATAATTTTTTTAAACAATAAAATTTCTCAGCTAAAATTTAATTAAAAAATTAATATTAAAACAAATTTTGTTATTACTTAAAACAAATATTAAAATAATAATATTTTAAATAATTTTTTTGAAGACAATGTGTTTTTTATGTAACATTTAACTTTCTCAATATATATTTATATACGCATATTTAAAAACATTAATAAAACCCACCTACATGCAAAACATACCTGGTAATCCTTAAAAAATTACGTAATAAACAAACGTTACTAATACTTAATAAATTTTAATTTTTCTAATAAAAAATGTAAAAATAACAATTGTTTTATATTATTTAAATAAATATTAAAAAATATTTTATTATTATTATTATTGATAATAAATACTCTTTTATAATGCTAAACTATTAAAACATTAATAAAACTGGTTATAATTAAAAGCATTGCGTTCTCTTTATAATTCTAAATTAAAATATAAGGAGATGAAAACTGTAAAATAAATTTATTTTGTATATTTTCGTTAGTCACGAACATATAATATTTTAGTATATATATACAAAAATGGGTACAGATAACATTTAAATTAGTACAACTCACAAACATACACACACAATCCTTACAACTAAACTAAGTTTAATATAGTGACAAACTGTTTTTGTGCACACAAAGCAGGTTTTAATGTGTAAATATAAACATATTTAACATATTTGTAGTAGCTCACTATAAACAAAACTTTAATAAACTGCAAAATTTGAATAAAACTCATTCCAACATAAGAACAAAATATGAACTTGACAAAAATAATACAATCAACATCTTAAGCATCTCAATTTTACGGAGAAGTGACGGATCGCTTTAACGTAAGATTTACTATAAACCTACTTTGACTGATTAATATTAAAATTATACAAGTTTTCAACCAGTTCAGCATAAACTTAGACTTGTCAAATCATTGTTCATTCGTGCACAAAAAATCTGTTTTAATGACACAATAAATGAAAAAAAAAAGATATCATTAAACAACTGATAATTAACATTAGATATCGAACAAAATTTATTAAATATCATGCCAAACCATACAAAAATTCGGGTATAAACGGCAATAAAAAAAGCCGGCTTAATTAAAGTTACTATTTAAATGAGATGATATTATGAACTTTTTTAAAATTTGGCTAAAAGTAACCATAAAAAGGATTTTTTTATTAATTCAAATAAAAATGCTGTTTACTACTAAAGGTCCCTCTTTGCCAAACATTAAAACAACTAAAAAACATTTATCACCTTACTTTGCATTTATTAGTTTACTAGCAGTTGCGGTAACTAGAACATTGGTTGGACAATGCGTCGCTTAGCTAACCGAAATAATAAACACATTTTAAACTGAATCAACAATAGGTCCAACAGAAGCAAACATTTGCGCACATCCTCTATATTACGTCATTTACTACAAACCAAACATTAGATTAATTTTAAAAATTGTTTTAAAGTGCTAATAACTTTTACAGTTTTGAATGCAATAAACATTCTTAAATTTGTTTATATTCACACATTAAAACCAGCTTTGTGTGCACAAAAACAATTTGTCACACTATTGAACTTAGCTTAGTCGTAAGAATTGTGTGTGTATGCTTGTGAGTTGTACTAATTTAAATGTTATCTGTATATATATATATACTAAAATGTATGTTTGTGACTAACGAAAAAATACAAAATAAATACATTTCACAGTTTATGGCTATAATTTAATTATATATATATATATTAAAAAACTGAACTTATTACATAAACATTTTGTCATTAATTTAAGAATTTCTTTAAATTAAAAAAATAATATAACAACATTTCTAACACAATAATTTTTTTAAACAATAAAATTTTTCAGTTAAAATTTAATAAAAAAATTAATATTAAAACAAATTTTGTTATTACTTAGAACAAATATTAAAATAATAATATTTTAAATAATTTTTTTAAAGACAATGTGTTTTTTATGTAGCATTTAACTTTCTTAATATATATTTATGTACGCATATTTAAAAACATTGATAAAACCCACTTAAATGCAAAACATACCTGGTAACCCTTAGAAAATTACGTAATAAAACAATTGTTAATAATACTTAATAAATTTCTTAATAAATTTTAATTAATGTAATAAAAATTTAAAAATAACAATTGTTTTATACTATTTAAACAAATATTAAAAAACTATTTTTTTATTATTATTATTACTAATAATAAATACTTTTTTAAAATGCTACATTATTAAAACATAAATAAAACTAGCTATGAATTTGCTATATACATATATCTATATATATTTTAAAAAACTGAACTTATTACATAAAAATTTTGTCAATAATTTAAAAATGACTTTGAATTAAAAAATAATAGTAAAAATTTTTTTCAACATTTTTAACACAATAATTGTTTTAAACAATAAAATTTCTCAGCTAAAATTTACTAAAAAAATTAATATTAAAACAAATTTTGTTATTACTTAAAAAAGAAAATTTAAAAAATAATATTTTAAATATAAAAAAAAAGTTTTTTCTATGTAGCATTTAACTTTCTCAATATATATTTATGTACGCATATTTAAAGACATTGATAAAACCCACTTAAATGCAAAACATACCTGGTAACCCTAGAAAATTAAGTAATAAAACAAACGTTACTAGTACTTAATAAATTTCTTAATGAATTTTAATTAATGTAATAATAAATGTAAAAATAACAATTGTTTTATATTTTTTAAAAATAAACATAATAAAAATATTTTTCTGTTATTTTACTTAGTAATAAAAAATACTATTTAATAAAACTAAATTATTAAAATATTAATAAAACTGGCTATAATTTAACATATATATATGTATATAAATTCAAAAATTCAACTTATTACATTTACAAAACTTTGTCAATACTTTAAAAAGTGTTTAAATTAAAAAAGTAATAATAACAAAATTTTTAAGACTATTTCTTACAAAAAGTTTTTTTAACAATAAAATTGCTCAGTTAAATTTATTAAAACAAAGTTTATTATTACTTATAAGTATTTTTTGTAAAAATATTATTAAAAAATTAATAATTTAAATGATTTTTTTAGAGACAATGTAAATTTTATATAATCTTTAATTTTGTTAATGTATATTTTTGTACGCATATTTTAAAACATTTATAAAATCCACTCAAATGTAAAACATACCTGGTAGCCCTTAGGAAATTACGTAATAAAACAAACGTTACTAATACTTAGTAAATTATTTAATAAATTTTAATTTTTATAATAGTAATTGTAAAAATAAAAATTGTTTTATATATAAAAAAAATTATTATTAATACTAATAATAAATACTCTTTAATAAAGCTCAATTATTGAAACATTAATAAAACTGGCTATAATTTAAGAATATATATATATATATATATGTGTGTGTATGTATGTATATCAATTCAACCTATTATATTAACATTTTTGTTAATAAGTTAGGAAAGTGTTTAAATTAAAAAAATAATAATACCAAAATGTTTTTCAATATTTTTTACAAAATAATTTTTTTTAAAATAATAAAATTGCTCAGCTAAAATTTACTAAAAAAATAATATTAGAACAAATTTTATTATTACTTATATGTATTTTTTGTAAAAAATATTATAAAAAAAATATTTTGAATAATGTTTTTGTAAATGATGTGTTGTTTATATTTAATTTCATTTATGTATATTTTTTACGCATACTTTAAAACATTTATAAAACCCACTCAAATGCTAGACTTACCTGGTAACCCTTAAAAATTACGTAATAAAAAACAAACGTTACTAATACTTATTAAATTACTTAATGAATTTTAATTTTTGTAATAGTAATTTTAAAAATAACAATTGTTTTATATTTAAAAAACAGTATTATGTAAAAAAATATTTTTCTATTATTATTATTATTAATAATAATAAATAATTTTTAATAAAGTTTAATTATTAAAATATTAATAAAACTGGCTATAATTTAAGAACATATATATATATATAATCAAAAATTTAATTTATTATATTTACACTTTTGTCAATATTTTAGAAAATGTTTAAATTGAAAAAATAATAATAAGAAAATTTAAAAAATATTTTTTTAACAATGAAATTGCTCAGTTAAATTTATTAAAAAATTAATATGAGAACAAAGTTTATTATTACTTATAAGTATTTTTATAAAAATACTATTTAAAAAATAATATTTTTAATAATTATTTTGAAAATAATGTGTATTTTATATAGTATTTAATTTTGTTAATGTATATTTTTAATAACTCCATATGTTTGGATCAGAAATAATTCAATCTGGTCAGTCCTTAACCTGGATAAAGGAGAAGGGTTCGAGCGCAAGGTTAGCAATCTGGTTTTGTAAAAAACTTATACTGCTACGGAAACAATAAAAGGACGCCATTTCGGCAAACAAACGGCAAAAAAATAATTGCGCGTATCTTGATAACAAAGTTACACAAATAACAGGGTTGAGTAAAAAGCTCAATCTTCGATTTGCAAAATCTTCAATGCCAAACCTTTAACCAGTGTTGAAACATGGAATGTGCGCACATTGTTTTGTACTTGACAGTTAGAACAAGTCCTTTAAGAAATAAAAAAGTACTACTTAAATATTTTGGGTAGTAGCAAAATGCGATGAAAAAGCCAAAGTCATTTCAAAAATGGAGATACATCAATTTTGTATTCTGGAATAAAAAATATTATACTAATGTTGAATTATTATAAGAAATAAAAATGCTGGTAAATTTGTTAATGGATAAACCTGAAGCGACTGTATTATTTTAGCTAGATTTAACGCCCGATTGTAAAAGTAATAATTATGCTAAATTTATGCTCCTACTGAGGCTACTGATGACTAAAATATTTTTATAGTCAATTACAAGTTTGTTGGATAATGTGCCAAGAAAAAACATTAAAATTTTAATTGCGTGATTTCAATGCAAATTTAAACAAAAAACAGAATTGGGTAATTTTTAAATGTTAGACCATGCATGACTATGCTGATAGCATAAAACGATAATGGTAATAAACAATTGACGCTAAAATTATCATCATTGTGGAATGTATGAAAGTTAGAAAAACTCATTAAACAAAAATAGACACAAAACAACGTGGGTATTCCTCAAACGGAAAAACAACAAGATAAGACTGACTACAGTTGTATTAGCACAAAATGGCGATCTTTATTGCAAGATGTACATGCATATCGCGGTGGAAATGTTGGTTTTGATTACAATTTTTTGTTGGAAAATTTTGTTTAAAAATTAAAGACATTAAAAACTACAAAAAATTACATCTAATTTTTGTGTGAAAAACTTAAACAACCAAACATCTTAAATTAATTTTACAATTTCTTAAAAAATACGTTTGAAAATCTGAAAAGAATAAAAAAGTCAGATGATTAATAGAAATTGTTTTATAAAACAATTACAGACTGTGCAGCAAATGTGCTCGGTAAGAAATGTCGCTTTAAAAAAAACAATAGATTTTATTAGTTTTTTGGAATTTAATTAATTTTAGAAAGAAAACAAAATAAAAAAAAATCAATTTAACTATTGTGTTATTTGGAAAATACTTAATAATAAATATAAAACTTTAGATAAACAAATTAAAAAAAAACTACCACAAAGATAAAAATAATTGGTTGGAAAACAAATGCAGAAAAACAGATAAGGCAGCAGCAAAAAATAATTTTAAGACTCTGTATAAAATTATAAAACAACTATCGGAAGTTAGAAAAAACACTGATATTCCAATCAAAGGAAAAGATGGTCGTTTACTTTTAACAAATAATAAGCAATTATTTAGATGAGTAGAACATTTTAAAAAAGTACTTAATCAGTCTATGCCAAATACTCTTATAAATTTTAATAATAATAATGATATGAATGTGACTCAAAATCTGGAAATATGCATTAATAAAATTTCTGTAACTGAAGTGATCTATGCAATTCACAGGTTGAAAAACAATAAAGTAGGAGGACTTAACGAGATAACCGCAGAAATGTTTAAACATAAAGGTGATGTTGTAGCAAGTAAGCTTGCTTATTTATTTAATGTTATATGGCATAATAAACAAGTTCCAAATGATTGGCGGCAAGAGTAATTGTTACTCTTTCCAAAAAAGAAAGTCTAAATAATTGCAATAATTGGCGCGGAATAACTTTATTGTTTGTTTCTGGTAAGGTGTTTTGCAAAGTAACTTTAAATTGTTTAAATAATGCGGTAAATAAACACCTTTGAGAACAACAAGCAGGCTTTCGGAAAAAAAAAGTTAAACAAATACTGACCCTTTGTAACATTATTGAGCAAAGTCAAAAATTTCAGCAATCACTAACAGTCAATTTTATTAATTTTATAAAAGCTTTTGACAGTGTTTATTGAGAATCTTTGTAGAAAATCGTTAAATTTTACGGAATACCGTTAAAATATGTAAATATTATGCGTTCGCTATACCAAAATTCAAATTGCTGTGTTTGAACAAAAAGTGGTCATACTGCTATGTTTAAAATTGTCACGGGAGTACGTCAAGGATGTATTTTGTCACCGTTTTTTTTGGTAATTGATTTTAGTATGACTTAATCCATAAATAATTTGTCTAATGGTATTAAATTAAATCAAGGCAGACTAACAAATTTGGATTTTGCAGATGATATTGGTTTACTCAGTAAAACTCCAGAAATGATGCAAAATATGACAACACGACTCAGTGATGTCATTTCTTGTATTGGCTTACGGATTAATTGTTCAAAGACAAAAGTGTTGTGCATAAAATAAAACAATAATTTGCCCATTAAAATTAGTAGACAAAATATTGATATTGTTGATTTCTTTACATATCTGAAAAGCATTATTGGTAAAAACGGACAAACTGAAATTAATATTAAAGCCAGAGTTGGTAAGGCAATGTCAGTATTCAATAGACTCAAATAATATAGTCATGTTCTTTTATTTGCCTTAAGACAAAACTCCGTTTGTACGCATCAATAATTATTTCTACGGCAATATATGGGAGTGAAACGTGGAAACGTACGGACAAAATTGATAAGATGGTGGATGTATTTTATCGCCGATATTTTAAAAATTACCTGGCGCAATCACATTTTAAATAATAAAATTATAAAAAAAACTGAATTTTGTTTACTTTATAACATCACTACAATTAAACAAAAAAAATAACTTGTTTAAATTCTACGTTTACTCCCCGAAAGAATAGACAATTGTAAATAATAAAAAAGAAGTTGGCAGACTACAAAAAACATGACTAAAAACTATTTGGAAAAATTTAATTAAAATAAATGTTTCATGGGATCAAGCAAAACATTTGGCAAAATGTTCAAAAACATAGAAACATTTTATTGTCTTATGTTCTCTTTGAATTATAAGACTTTAATGTTAATTTTTTGCTGTAATTGTTATTTTAAAGCAAAAGGGGTTTTGTAATAATAATAATAATATTTTTGTACGCATAGTTTAAAACATGCATAAAAACCACTCAAATGTAAAACATACCTGGTAACCCTTAGAAAAATACGTAATAAAACAAATGTTAATATTGCTTATTAAATTACTTAGTGAATTTCAATTTTTGTAATAGTAATTGTAAAAATAACAATTGCTTTATATTTGTTTATAAAAACATAAAAAAATAATTTTTCTAGTTTGTTTTTTAAGGGTTAAATACAATTGTACAAACAATATATAATTTATTAATTAAATTTATTATTTTATATCTTTTTAATAATTTTAACATATTTGTAGAACAGAGTAAAAATGTTTAAAAATGCTTACCTGATCTGCCTAAAACATCTATAAATTATTGTAAATATAATGTTAGTTGTAATATTATAATATAATTTAAAAGCATTTGTATTTTTTAAATTAAAAATAGTACAATTTAATGTTTGTAAAAATACCACACCAATTAAACTTTAAAAATTTAACATTAATCAAAAATAAAAAAGATGTCCAAATTAAATAAAATAAACAATTGTGTTAGTAAATAAAAATTAATGCGTTTAGTAGATATAAAATATTGTATACAATTAAATAGTATAGCTAAAAAATACTTATAAAGTTGAGTAATAAAACAATTGTTACTATTATTTAATAAATAAATTGTTTTATTCTTTAACAAAAATTATTAAAAAAATAATATGCTTGTAATTTGTGTTAAAAAACTAATGTGTTGTACTAATGTTCTACTAATCAAAATAAAAAAAGTTACACATTTATAAATTTTATTTAATATAAAATATTAACATTTACACTATTGCCAATATATTTAATTTTATAATATATAGCGTTTTTGTAAATACATAATAAGTTAGGCTAACTACAAGTATTCTTATAAATTTTATTTAATTAATGCACGTTATTATTTTTTTTGTTTTATTGTTGTAATAAAACCCCAAATTTTAAATATTTAAAAAATATAATATATATAAACATATTTAAACTGTTTCGTTTTACATTACGCAAGAAATAGTCAACTTTAAATGTGCACATGAACAATGTTTTTAGTAATTTTTTTTTGGTATTAAATAAAAATACTTAGTTGTATAAATATTAAGTAACATTATTGTTTAATATACGCATGTATATTAACATTAAATTATTTTATTGTTTTATGTTTTAAAACAAATAATTATAAAAATGAGTTAAAAAACTTAAATTGCAATTTTATAAATTGTAATATAAATTCCAATACGTCATAAATATTTTTGAAAATTTATTTAAACATAAAAAACTAAGTTACTTTTAAGCAATGCAAATATTGACAATATTTAGATATTACTAAAAAATACATTTTATATATATAATTGTAAATACAATGTTTTATTATTATTTATATTACTTAAGCACATAAGCCCATAAAGTAAATAAAAAAATTATTTTAAAAAGCAATGTAGGTAATAAATAATAAATAACCGCTATAACTTTTATTATCGTAGTTTTTTATGGTTATAAAAGTAATTAATTCAGCATTTACAAGCATTTTATGGTTGCAATAAAATTAGTTTTAATTTAACAAATAAAAACAAAAACAAATGGAATTAGTATGTGCAACAACAATTTATTAGTTAACAATTAATCTATGTTATTAGTTTTTATGTCAGTAAATAAACTTATTATTATTAATTAAATTATATTTTTGATATAATTTAATAAAAGATTTAATTTATTTGTAAAGTTATTAAGCTAATTAAAACTGTAATAATAATAATAATAATAGTAATTTATTACTCAAAAAAGCTTTTACAATATTGCATTTTTAAGGTACAAACCAATTTACAAGTCTAATCACAATAATAAAAATGACATTACATGCAAATAATAAACATATCTAACCTGATTTTCCTAATATTTGCAAGATGCATAACATCAAAATACCTGCAATAAAAAATATAATTACTTACTTAAAATTATTTTCATTGTAAAAATTGTTAATAAAAATTATTTTTGTTTTTTGTCGTTGCATTTTATACTTTTCAATAAGTAATTTGCTTAATTGACCAATTAATTATATGTAATTTAAAAATATTAAATGTTAAAACTATTACTTGTATTTATTGAAATGTGATTCATCACAAGTATTATATTAATATTTTAATTGTAATCTTACTAAAAATGCTTTTAGCGCACAAATACATTTTTATTATCAATAAAACAAGTAATAACATAAATAATAAAAACAAAACATAATGTAAAATAAAATATTTAATATTTGGTGTGTACAGTTGACAATTACATGTATGTATTCCGTAAATAAAAGTAAATAAATATATTAAATATTTAGTATATTTCAACTGAGTTACAACAAGCTGTATAATAAGTTTTTTTTATTTATAAAAAATACGTTTTGATTTTTAAATACTAATTATATGTAAAAATTTAAATAGTGGTTTTACATTTTATTTTACACAAATAATATTAAAATAATTTAAAAAAATTTTAATCAAATAAATATTTTGTGTAAAATGTAATTACTATTAAACGCAAACATTTATAACAACTGTAAAAGTTTAAAAAAATTTAAATGCAGCAAAAACAAAGCCATAAATTGTACTAATTTACAAAAGTGTCTATTGTCATTTTATGATAATTTTAGTTTTATATGCTTAATTAAAATAATTTGTTGTTTATAAATATAATTTTAGTTTTTTTTAAATAATAAAATAAATTTAGTTAAAACGTAAAATTGTAATATTTTTTACAAAATACTACAAAATTTAAAAAATATATTTAAAAAATAAATTTTTAAAGTTTATGTTTTTTATTAACTTAGTAATGTATTACAATAATCAGTTTACATAATTAAAATTAGTAAATTAGTAATTGCGTAAATTGATGTAAATTGTTTCTAATTTGTAGTATATTTTATAATTATTCATAATTATTATATTGTTAATTTCTAAAATTAATTTTTAAAATTAACAAAAATTAATTTAAGTTAATTTGTTATCTTTTAATGCTTTCTAATTAATTCATATTTAGTTACAAATATTTATTTAAAAATGACGGGACAGCCATAAAATTATGTTTTAAATATAATATAGAATGTAAACAAAATATCTAATTAAAATCTACTTTTTTTAAAAAAAATTGTAAGTAATGTACTTAACATCGTTATCTAAAAATATTTTTAACACCTGTGCATGTTTTTCCAATAGTATAGTTACTTTGCTATTACCTCATAAGATAAATTTTAATTTAAATTAAAAAAAAATTATAATAAAACATTAATAAATTAATTATTTTTTAATTTTTAAATAAATAATTTTTAAAGCATACTAAAAAATGATCATAACCAAACATTTGAAATAATTTGCAAACGTTGCCTTGAGTTAAACATTAATATTTGCATACAATTTAACATAAAAAATGCAAAATATTTCATTAATACAAATTTTAAATGTTTAGTATTTTAATCGTTCTTTTAAAAATAATAAAATGTTATTTTTTGTTTGTTAAAAAAATTATTATTTAACTTAAAAATATAAAATACCTTATTTTGTTAAGTTATAAAATATAATTAACATAAATCAAGCTATTTGCTACCTAGGAAGAGGAAACATAATATGTTTTTGTTTTTTTATTACAAAACGTTTAATTAATTTTTATTATAAAATAAAGCACTAATGTTATTTTTTGTAATAATAAAATATAATTGTTATTAAAACTAATTATTTTTAATTGTAGCTAATAAAACACTAACAAAAAATTAATATATTGGAAAATAAAATAAATTGCTGCGTATAAACATCTTTGTATAAACTTACAATTTTACAGTTAGAGCAAACATTAAAATAGTTTTATAAAAAATTTTAATAACCTATATGTAAAAATGTATATTAATAATAATAATAATAATTTATTACTTAAAAAAGGTTTTACAATATTGCATTTTTGAGGTACAAACTAATTTACAGGTCTGATCACAAACTATAAAATTTTTTAATATGTTAGTATATATATAATTATATATATATATATATGTTTAAATAAAATAAAATACTGGTAATATTATATACACTTTAAAAAAAGTGAATAATGGAAATGTACAATTTTAGTTGTAGGTAATATTTACCCGCACAATTTGAACTAAATATAATTTGAAAAGGTTTGCTTGTCATAATTGGATTATTAGTAATCTGGGGGTTATATAAAAAGAATAGATAAAAAATGTAAACGGATAACAATAAACAAAAAAATTAAATAATATTATTTTTTATTTAGATGGGCAAACAATATAATAAATCAAAATTTATTATGGACCAACAAAATAGTCAAAATTTGTATAATTGGTGATATTGGAGACAGTATGAATGTTGACGTATTTTTTTAAATAAGTTTTGATAGCTTTAAAAGTTTGTATTTTCTTAAAATTAATTGGTAAATTATTCTATAATTTAAAATATTTAATTAAAAAAAATTTTACTTTTAGGAAAGATTTATGATGCAATTTATTCTTTATTTTTTAGTTTACGTTTAAATTTGTTTGCATTAAATTTTATTAAATAGTTTAAATTATTATTAAAAATTGATTTATAGAATAACAATAAATTTATTTAAATCTTTCTTCGCCAAGGCTTAAGATTGAGCAATTAATTTCTTTTTTTATAATTTATAATTAATAAAAAACAGAATCATTTTTGTAAAATATTTTTAAACATTTTCAATTTTCATTAAATTGGTTTTCGATGTAAAATTGTGAAAGAAACAGTAACAGTTAATTATTGGCCAAATAACATATTTGAAAAAAGTTGTTTTGCTTTTTTTAAGGGTAAATATATTATTTGCTTGTCCTAATAATATAAACAGTAATTTTTTTTCGGTAATATATATTAATGTCTTATAAAAATAATAACTTGTATTGTAATATAACAAAATTACTTACAATTGTTTGTTAATTCACTTTTTTTAAATAAAATCTTAATTTATCCATAACACGCAATAAATTAAAAATAAAAAATATTTTTAAAAATTGCTATTTTATAAATCTAATATTAATATTATTTATTTTAATTTTTTTATTATAAAACGTAACATGTATAAGCATATTTAAATTAATAAATGTTTGTCCAAATTAATTATTTTTTAAAATTTAGAGTACATAAAACTATTTTACATTTTAATCAAAACACCATCAAACACAAGCCATTTCATTTTTTGTTTAATATTTTGGAGTAAATTAAAAACAAAAAAAATATTAATACTAAAAATTAAAAATGTTTCGCATTTAAACAAATGTATAACGTTATATTTTATGCTGGTAATTTTACTTAATTTTAGATTATAAATCAGTTAGTATTTTATGTAAATCTTTAAAGGTTACAATATATATTTATAAAATTATATTCGTATTTTAATAAACAAACATAATTAAAATTAAAAAAATGTTGTTTTTGTTTGTTATGTAATTTCCATAATTGTTTTAGTTTAATAACTATGTTTTTAACACTAGTTAATTTAGGAGTTGTCTGTATATATATCAATTTTTTACACATTTAAAAATAAATTTAATATTACATAGTGTATTTTAAACATTTACAATTAAATAATTTTTTTTATATTTAAATGTTTTAAATTATTGAAATGTCGTTTAATCACATTGTCAAAATATTTTATTTCCATTAAAAATAATTTAAAATATATGTTTTATGTATTAGTTAAAATTTTAAATATAAAAAAAGTATGATCATGAATGTAAATTAATTTAATTTAAAATATTTGTTACAAAACACATAATTTTCGACAATCACAATTAAAATAATTTTTACATACGAACTATTTTTCATTACTGAATATGCTTAAAATATTATCGACTAACGTGACTGCATCAGAATGTCGTTGAATCACATTATTTAAAATTTTTTTATTTAAATTAAAAATAATCTTAAATATATATTTAATGTAATTTTTAGATTTTTATGTATAAAACTTTTTATTTATTAATGCAATTTAAAAGTAAATTTAAGCTAAAATATTTATTACAATTTAAGTTGTTAAATTAAAATTAGTTTTGTACTTATATAAAATGTATATTATATTTATTTGTTAAAATATATTATTTGTCTTAAGCTTTATTTAATTTTTAATTTTAAAATTATTTTTTTAAATAATTTATTTGTTTTTATATTATCAACAAACATTTGTTTTAATTAAACAAATAATATATTGTTTTTCATGCAAGTACATGTTATGCGTAAAATTGGAAAAAATGTTTTTGATATATTTTAAACAAATAATGTTTGTTATTGCCTTTAAATTGCGTTTTATTTTTATTAATTAATTAAATTTAATTATTGGTGCTTTGAGTATTTTACGTATAACATTTTTAAGAAACTTTCGGCTAGTATAGACCTATAACTATCAAAAAACATTATTCCGAACAACAACGCAAATAAATGATGACAGTTGTTAAACATTATGTAATTGAAATTACATAATTTTATAATTTAAATTTTAACTAATAGAAATAATTTTAGTGTAAAGTTGTCCATTTTACGTAAGCGTGTACATAAAACTAATAGAAAACTAATAGAAAATAAAATTAATATTGTTTGTAGTCAATAAATTAAAATGCAATTAAAATTTAGCAAAATTAATGAAAATTTATTTATTTATTAAAATTGTCAAATTGGTAATTACAAATAATTAAAAAATTATTACAGTATAGATAGTGACATAAGTGACATCAATGTTAACCTACTATAATATGTAAATTCATTTAGCATTTGTTACTTATCCTAGGCATATCTAACTATAATAAGATATGCACATTTAATATTATTCTTAAAAATATTAATATAATAAGAAATAATATTTGTTTTAGCAATAAGGCACAATACGACTATTATGAAAACTTAAGAAAATAATTGTATTTACAAAAATACGTAAATATACAAAATAAAGATAACAAATAAATAATGTTATTAATTTAAATAATATCCTAGCTTCTCTACAATTTTTACCAACTTTTTGTGTAGGAATCTATTAATATAAACTATAAACTAAAATCTCTGACATTATTAAATTTTGTTTCTCATAAAACATCAGTTATTATGCGACTAAACTCACGTTTTAAAGAACTAAAAATTTTTAAAATTATATAGAGGTCTGGATTTTATGACGGAAGTTAAATAAATATATAAGGAAAACATATTATATTATTATATTATTACAAAAAGGTTTTGTAATAATAATAATAATAATAATAATAATAATATAGTAACTTGTACGTTATGTTAACATTTACATAGCCACCTTTAAAGTATGCATAAAAGCTTTGTTTTAAATGATTGTTGAGTGTTTCGTACGGTACGCTATAAAATAATAATTTAAATATTTATACAAATTCAGCTTTGTTTAAATTATTACTCGTATGCATCTATGTATTTTAAAGAATAATTGTACAAAATTGCAAAATATATTTTTAAAAATAAAAAATATGCAACATTTATTGTATTACAAGTGTGGTTGAGTAAAAAATTTAGACTATAAATTACCCTTAAATCTTTAGTCTATCGGTTATAATATATTAGACACTAATGTACAAAATATATTTATCTCCAAAAATACAATAAATAATATTTGTACTATTTAGCAAACTTCACTCGTTGAAATATATAGGCACAACTAAATAGATGTTTTTTAACAGCCGGTTAAAAAATAAAGCTTTTAGATTTTATTTTTCTTTTTGCAAATAAATATAGAAAATTTTTTAAGTATTAATTTTTATTTATTTATTTTTTATTGTTCGGTGTATTTTAAGCTGCATAGTTGCAGCTAATAATAATCGTGTTTGCTTGTTCTATTGTTCAAAATTCTGTATATAGCTAAAATATTTACATTTATGCATTTGGTAATTATTTTTACTTTTGTGCTCTTTTTGTAAAAACTTTTAGTTAATTTATAATTATAAAAAAACAAATAACTACACTGGGGTGTTTAAGCCATAATTATAAAGTGCGCGGAAATAGAAAGACTTTTTATCAAAATTACAATGTTTTAAACAAAAAATAAAAATCAACCTTGTGCTTAATTTATTAAAAATAATTTTTTTTTTGAATTAAAATTGTTATAAATTGTTTATATTAAAATACATTTAAAATAATTTATTAATAATTTATTTAAAAATACAGTGTAAATTTGTATGTATATGTGCAAACAGTTATTTTATTTAAAAAATTATTATTTCTATAAACAAAATTATTTAAAATTAAAAAAAATTAATAATTATTTTGTAAATAAATTACATATTTTAATGTTTAATAAATTTCAACTAAAAAAGTTAAAGTTTAGGCATTGCATTGCCAGTGTTTGTATTAATGTCACCTATTTCCTAAAAAATGTTGCTCGTTAATTAAAGTTTTATAATTTATAATTAAAAAAATATATAACATTTTATTTTAAAAACAGAAAATTATTAAATGCAAATTATGTATTTTGTAGTAATATTATTAGTAATGCATGTGCTTAAATTTATTAAATTAAAAAAATATTGTTTATAATTTTTGGTTGCCATCTTTTTTACGCATTGACTTACTTAATCAATAATTAACAGTATTTTTTATTTTATTCATTATACTTATTAGTTTACAGGGTAACATAGATAGATTAAGCATAAACGAAAATAACTTAAATTTTCAATTTAAAAATGTTTTAAGGGTTTCACAGTAGACAGTAAAAACAATTTTAAAAAATAATAAAAACATACAATTTTAATATTTTGAATATTAGCAAAATACTATAAAAATTTTAATAATATTTTACAAATAAATATATATTATTTAAAATGCAGATCAATACCTAAAAAAATTTAATGTACGATTTTTCATAACAAACAATTTACATATAAATAGCTGTGTGATATTAATCTAAGAATAATGGTAAATTAAATATGTTGATAATAATCTTGTAGCACTTGTTAATTTTTTTATATTTTGATTTGATTAAAAAAATTAAACTAAGTATCGTAGAAGAGACCTAATTATATACATTAATAAAGAATACTGTAATAATTCTAAATAAAAATTTAAATATTCTCAAAATAAAATTGAGTGTTTAATTGTCAATTGCAGAAATAAATATATGTTTCACTATAAAAATATTGACATTATAAATGTTTACATAGCACTGTAGAAATTTGTAAAAAATTTTTGTAAACCAAGATTTAATATAGTCAAACCAAGCAACTTTGTAATTTAGTAAAACATTAGCATATTTAAAACTATTAGTAGTGTCAATCCCTACATTTTAAACGCAAACGGTTAAATAAAGTTAAATTAATTATGCTAAAGGTTTGAATGAGCTAAAACTAATTATTTTACATTTTGTAAGATTTAGTTTTAGTCTATAATTTGTTTATTAATCTATATATTCAGCAATTAATTTCAAAAATTGTAAATCTGACAAAATAATAAATTTTAAGTTTTTATTATTATAAAGAGTATTGAGACATCAGGTTTATTATTAAGGTTTTTATTTTAACTAGTGTTGTTCTGATCAAAGTGTAAGTTAAATAACTTTACACTAAGTAAAATAGATACAGTTTTTGTTTTTCCAAAAATATTACTAATATTATTTTATATGTTTTATAGGGTTTTTATTAAAAAAATATTTTTTAAATTAAATTAAAATCTTTCCTTTTTAAAATTTAATTATTTTACTAAAAATTTTACTTCTTTGTACACCATTTTTCTATTTGTATTGTCTTAATGTAACGTAGGTGTTGGTGATATAATAATAATAATAGTAATAAATATAAGTTTTTTAAACATTTGTCCAGAAAAAATTAAAAATGTACTAATTTACTTGGTTTAATGTTTAGATAAAAACAAATGTTTAAACATAAAATTAAAAAATTGGCTTATGTAAAAGTTATATTACTACAAAAACAATAAAAAACGTCATTTTTGAAAACAAGGATATAAACGTAATTGCACTACCTATATGATAGGATTGAGTGACAGCTAAAAAACATTTAATATTTAATTGCAATTATTATTAGTATTATACTTTGTATTATTAACGAGTTTTTGAGAGCAGTTATTGTATTTGTCAAATTTACTTAAATAATCAATTTACTTAGTTTTAGTTAACTAGGAGCACTGTAAAACTGGTTTATTTTAATTTTAAATTATTACTTAATAAAATTATTATTATTTAATATTGATATCCAGGCTGTTAGGTAGCAATTGAGTAAAAAATAGTTTTTTTGATTTTAGCCCCTCTACTGTCTAAGTGTAAATATAAAGCAAATAAAGTGAACTTAGATGAATATGACGTTACGTTTTTGGACGTATGATATAAAACATTGTTCTGAAAAACAGCAGTAACCCCCGTGTAATTGTGCTGCATTTTATAATAAAAAACATCTTTTATAACTGAAATAATTTTTTTTACTATTTAAGGTACCAGATGGGTTGATTATGTTTAATACCAAACCAACACATTACTTGTCAATAGTGGGCTTTCTTTCTGACAACCGGGAGTAAAAAGTTTTGCATACTTGTCCTACACAACACTTTGTTTTTAAAGCCAAATGGTTTATCCCGAATTATTGTTTTATCAGCAAAGTATACGGAACGCCAACAACATAAGTGTCGTCTATTCTATAGTTTCCAAAAGCCTAATTTGTCATCCTTTTGTTTTTTGGTAATAAATGGCTTGATCTTTGGTGATTGTTGAGTTAAACCAGATTCAGTTGCTCTGTCTCTTATTGTAAAATAAGTAAAATTGTTTAACCTATTTTTTTGGTTTCTGAAATAAGTTTATTATATATTTTTTTAACTTTATAATAATGTTTTGGTCATTTGATTCAGGCGTTTTGGAATGCTGTTGATGAGAGTGTTGATACATTCTTGTTTTATCTCATATTAAACAACAAACCGATACGTTCACATAAATCCTCAATTTCAGTATGCTTATTGATGTTGCGTTTTGGTATACTGAAAAAAAAATTCAATAACATTTTTTGATTATATGTACATGTTGTTACACGTTTTCATTCAATATTATTATAATTTTGTGGTTTTTGACCGTTGATAATTCGATAAATTATTGAAAGGTTAATTCTAGATAAATCTGCTAATTTTTCGGTAAAAATCCTTTATTTTTTAATTTTTTAATAACACTGTATTCATTTTCGGTAAAATAAAAACATTTTTTATTACTATTCTCTATTTTAAAAACAATGCAATCGGAAAGCAGAATTAGCGGGTGGGCGGAATCTCAAGGTTAAACGTAAATAATAAATTATTAGATTTATTTAAAAAATTTTATTTAAAATTAAACAAAATTTTTTTAAATTATTTTTATTTATACAGATTAGAATAATTAAATGTTTATTTTATTTTATTTTTATTTTTTTATTTTATGTTTGCTATTTTGAATGTTTGCACAAGAAACATCTTTTAGCAGTGGACAATTAGCAAAGCTAAACGTGGGCCCGCATTTAAGTGCCGGTGATGGGATTCAAACCCATATCCACCGAGGTCCAGATTTGAATATACGTTTAACATCAATTTTAAAAATTAGTTATTGTTCATTTTTGATAAAATTAAACACACAAAATAATAATAGACTAATTATTATAAAAATTGAGTAATTTTAATTTATTATCCACGTTAATATAGAAGTAGCTTTTAAAATATGCTATTTTGGCAGACCCAGTCTTTTTAAATAAATATTTCTAAGCATATATAAAGGATTTATTAAGCACCAGACAATATTTTTAATTCTCTATATTTGTTTTTACAAAAAAACAATTTGACATAACAACTTAATTAAGATTTAATACCTTTGTAATTTTTTGCTTTAATTTTTGAAATGGGTGTATATATATACATTAAAGTGGTTTGTCATTTTACAACTTTGATTACAAATTATTTTACTTAGAAAAACAAATGTATATCTTTGAAAACTTTGAGTATTGTTTATTTTTGTAAAAATTAAAATAATAATTAAATAATACATTGGATTTACAATGCAATCATTTGTTATAAAAGCATTTTAAATTATTTTTTACAACGATAAATTATATTATTACTGTTAAGTCTTGCATCATAAAACCGTTAATTAAAATGTAATAATATTTATTTGGTTATTATGACTTAAATTAATAAAACTTTTTTATTAAACGTAGCATTTAGTTTTAAATCATTTTTAAGAAATAACGCTTGTCAAAAAATAATTGCACATTTACTAATGAAATTAATACCAAAATTGGTAATAATACAATTAATACATGTTTTATGATTGTTTTGTATTTAAACATCTACAGCAAATAAAACCTTTAAATACATATTTTAAATAAATAATTTGCACTGTAATAACTCGACCTAACAAAAATAATGTTTTTATAAAATAAATATAATAATTGGAAATAACTGGTAAACAATTATTAAAAATCAAAAAATATATTATACAAAATGTTGTTAGGAAAAATATATAAAAATTGTAAAAATATTTTTGTAATTTTTAATATTTTGTCTTGTTTATATATATATATATATATATATATTAACCCTAAAAAATATTATTTAAAATTTATATTAATAAATAAACTTATTTACATAAAGTAAACTGTGTTTAATTTATGTAATTTAAAAACAAAATAAAGTTATTGTTGTTCTTTAATTTTTTTACTTAACATTTTTTTATAAAATTACATTAAAATCATTGTTTAATTAGTGTTTAATTAAAAATTGTAATGTGTAAATAATGTTAAAAAATAAATCTTTTGTTTATTAAAAACTTTTATAAAATTATCTTTTTATGTATAAATTGTGCAATGCAAATATTAATACAGTATATTCGTTTAAATATTTTAATAGTTTTGCAAAATAATTTTAACAGGTGAGCATTCAAACGTTAAACTATTTTTTTAATTTAATACCAGTTGTTAAAAATAAAATTATGCCTATTCAAATAAGGATACAACGTGCGTTGTTGCTAATATTCTTAGTACATCTAGTGCTATATTTGTTTTGTTTATATATAATAAGTAACGATTGACGTGCGAAAATAGAAATAATGTAATACTTTGTATCATTATGTTCTAGTTACTTATCTTAGATATATTTTCTTGTTACAATTACATACCTTAAATAATATTTTAGCATTACACATTAAGTAACATTATTCGCAAAAAATAATTTCTAATTATAATATATAACAACACCCATTCTTGCAATAAAGCATAATACTACCATTTGCTTATACTTAAATCAAAACAACATAATTCGTTAAAAAAATAATATTATTGACTAAAATATATCAATATATAAAATAAATGTTACAGACTTCTTATTTTAGTATTTTAAACTTAAACCTTGGTGTTTAATAACTTCTTGTGACCTTTTTGGATACGAGTCGACCAGGGTATTAATATAATTCTTTGTAATACGATTGTGTATAACAAAATCAATTTTTTCCACTAGCAACATGTTATTATTTAAGCGGTTAATAACATTGCAATAGCATTTAAATTTGGACTGTAGGGAGGCAGTTGAACAAAGGTTAGCTTTTTACTTGTTATGCCTGTCTAAATACACAAATAATATAGTAAATTAAAAGTTATGCTAAAAAAGCAAATGACCTCTTTTGATGTATAAATTAGCGTGTTATCCTAAATAATTTTCTTAAAATTTTTAATAAATTTTTAAAATTAAAGTTATTACTTGTACAAATCCATTGTAGTGTTTGATTGTACTTTAAAACAAAATATTCTTTAATGCAGGATAGATGTGCCACTTTACGAGCAATGCAGGTGTTATCAATGGAAAAATTTTTACTATAAGTCACTCTTGAATTTTTTGTTTATGGTTCGTAAGTGATAGCACACTAGTCTGTAAAGTACAACAACTTCCAAAAACACAATGGTTTACCATTGTACTTTTCAGCAAATTCTATTTGTTTTGATCTATGTATACAACTTAAAGGAGGTTTCTAATTGCTTTCTTTAACAATAATTTTGCCGATTTTATGCGTTTTTTTATAACCTAATAAACTTTTTTTTTTAATATTGTCTATTTATTTTTTAATGTTTATTGTTTTGTGTTTTTTAAGTTTGCTTACTTATCAATGGTTTCTTTCCACCTGTATGCGTTTTGGGACCGATTTCACTGCTTATCACTCTGTAGACAGTACATAAGTGTATTCCAAATGACTTAGCAATTACTTTAGATTTTACTTCATTTTAATATAGATTTTAAATTTTTTTGTATTGATTAGCCCTTAAAAATAAATTTTCATCTGTTTTAGGCATTATAAAACTGAGTTATAATTGATAACGGATAATAAGGGAATTAAATTAAAAAAAAACCCGCCAGGTGGCAGGCTATTAACATCATACATGTAATTGTACATTTTATTAGAAAATAAACATGTAAAAAAAAAATTATTTTAAAATTATTTACACTAAAATTTTAATAAAATGGAGTAATAATTGGCCAATCAAATGTTTGGTGCAAATTTCTTTGTTTACATATAGGCACGTATTTTTAAAATAATATTATTTTTTTGTAAAAAAACGTATTTAATAAAATTTATTTTTTATTAATTAATTTTATAAATTTATTAAAAATTAAAACAATTTAAATTTTTTACTTCAAAGTCATTTAAGTTTAAATATTGCAGGTAGTTATTGTTTTCATTATAGTAAATAAAAAAAATTTTTTTACAAAACAATTTTTTTTAATGTATTTTTTTATTATTTTAAAAATACTAAATAATGTATTTAAAAAACAAAAATAAAAGGGTTTATATGAATTCTTGCCTGATTAGTGACCTATTGTATAACAAAAGAAAAAGAAATATTTTTTAGTACATTGTGTGTTATAAATGCTAAACTTATTAGTGTTGAAAAAGTAGTTATTAAACTGAAACATTTGTAGCAATTATATAACATACTATAAAAAATTACTTTATGTATAAAACGTACACTATTATGCAATTATAAAAATAGAAGTATAATTTTATAGATATATTATTATTATTATTATTATTATTAAACCCTTTTGCTTTAAAAAAAGCATAGGGCAATAAGATAACAATTCAGCAAAAATTAACATCAAAGTCTTGTAATTTAAAGAAAACATGAGAAATCAAAGATTAAGGTTTTTTTTGGCTTTCACTCAACTCTGTCATTTGTGTAACTCTGTCATCAAGATACGCGCGATCATTTTTTTGCTGTTGTTTGCCGTAATGGCATCCTTTTATTGTTTCCGTAGCAGTATAAATTTTTTACAAAGGCCACATTGCTAACCTTGCGCTCAAACCCTTTTCCTTTATCCGGGCTTGGGACTGACTAGATTGAATTATTTTTGATTTAAACTAGGCGGAGTTATATATACATATATTATGACTAATAAAAAACTTACATAAATAATCATATAATCTTTTATCTAAAAATGAGTAAATTTACCAACATATAACAACGTCTAATATGTTTTAAAATGCAAAACTAATTTAATTTTTAGGGTTAATAAATTGTTTTATGTATAATTTACTCTAAAATATAAAAATTAAATGATATGATTTGTGTTTGTAACCACTTGGGATACGTGTTTTGGTATGCTTTTGGTTAAAATGCTAATATAGTTTTATATAATCTACATTTTAACAAAATAATAATTTAGAAATATTTTTATTTTATTTAAATATGCTTATACATATTAATTTTAATTATACAATGAATAAAACAAAAAACATTTGTGTTAGAGCTATTAAATAACAATTATTAAAAATATAATTATTTTTATTTTTGCTAGCGTTATGGCTAAATTAAGTGTTTTATCTAAACAAAATAAATTGGTTAATATATTTTTTACATAGGGTTTTTGTAATACTTGATATAAAACTGTTTTGAATGTAAAATTTTAAGTTTGTACAACATTTTTTATGCACAACTTATTTTACTATCCAACATATAAATTCTTTTAAGTTAGTGTCTTATTAACTACAATTAAAAGTAGTCAGTATTAAAAACAGTTTTATTTTACTATTACAAAACATAATTTTGGTGTTTTATTTTGTAATAAAAAATTAACTAAACTACCTGTCATAAAGAATATATTGGTTGAGTTGGATATATTGTTTGATGGGGAACATTAGTGTTGATATTTAAACTTTGTTTGTAATTATTTACTTATTTGGACTAATGTTACACACTGCTTATTGTATTGTATTTTTATAATTGTACATATATTTTGTGTGCTAAAAACTACTTCTACTAAAGTATTTAAGCCAATAACCATAAATAAAATAAATAATAAATAAAATTATTATTTAAAAAACTTTTACAATATTGCATTTTGGAAGTACAAACCAATTTACAGGTCTGATCACAAAATATATATATTTTTAAATGTTTATATATATATATAATTATTAAAGTATATTTAAATAAAATAAAACATGGGTAATGTTATGTACATTTTAAAAATAAGTGAATAATAGACATATATAATTTTAGTTTGTAGGTAATATTTACCAGCACAATTTAAACAAAAAATAATTTGAAAAAGGTTTGGTTATCATAAATAAATTATTAGTAATCTGGGGGTTATATAAAAAGAAATAGATAAAAAATGTAAACAATAGTTAGACAACAATAAACAATGTAAATAAAATAATATTATTTTTTATTTAGATAAGTGATTTGCAACTTTTAAGTGAACAATATAATGAAACAAAATTTCTCATAGACCAACAAAATAATCGAACGTTGTATGATTAGTAATATTGGGAACAGTATGGATGTTAATGTATCTTTTTAAATTAGTTTTAAAAACTTTACAGCTTTGTATTTAAAAAAAAATGAATTAGTAAATTATTATTTAACTTAGAATATTAAATCAAAAAAATGTTGCTTTTAGGGAAGATTTATGAAGCAATTTACGCATTGTATATTGTTTATTTTAATTTTATGTTTAATTTTGTTTGCATTAAATGTTACTAAATAGTTTAAATAATTATAAAAAATTAATTTATAAAATAATAAATTTATTTGCATCTTTTTTAACCATAGAGGCTCATATATATATATATATATATATATATATATATATATATATAAAGTGATTTGTTAATTTACAACTCTAATTACAAATAATTTTACTTAGAAAACAAATGTATATCTTTGAAAAAGGTTGAGTATTGTTTATGTTTGTAAAAATTACAATAATAATTAAATAATACATTAGAATTACAGTGCAATAATTTGTTATGCAAACAATTAAAATTATTTCTTACAACAATAAATTATATTATTATTGTTAAGTCTTGCATAATAAAACCGTTAATTAAAATTTAATAATATTTATTTAGTAATTATGCTTAAATAAATAAAAAAAATTTTTAAATGCAGCATTTAATTATTTTTAAGGAATAACGCTTGTCAAAAAATAATTGCACATTTACTAATAAAATTAATACTAAAATTGGTAATTAAAAATAACTGGTAAAAAAAATTATTAAAAATTAAAGAAATATATTATACAAAATGTTGTTAGAAAAAATACATCAAAATTGTAAAAATATTTTTGTAATTTTTAATGTTTTGATTGTTTGTTTATTAATATATATATATATATATATATATATATATATATTGTTTTTTCTATTTTTAACTTAACATTTTTTAAAATTTATATTAATGAATAAACTTTATTACATTAAGTATACTGTAATTTAAAACTAACATAAAGTTATTGTTGTTCTTTGATTTTTTTACTTAACATTTTTTTATAAAGTTGCATTAAAATTATTGTTTAATTGGTGTTTAATTAAAAATTGTAATATAAAAATAATGTTAAAAAATAAATTTTTTCTTTATTAAAATTTTTTATAAAATTATGTTTTTTGTATAAATTGTGCAATGCAAATATTAATACAATTTGTTTAAATATTTTAATTTTGCAAAATAATTATAACAAGTAAGCATTTAAACATTAAACTGTTTTTTTATTTAATACCAGTTGTCGGAAATAAAATTATGCTTATTTAAATAAGGATACAACGCGCATTGTTGCTAATATTGTTAGTACATCTAGTGCTATATTTGTTTTGTTTATATATAATAAGTAACAATTGACGTGCGAAAAAGGAAGTACTGTAATACTTTGTATCATTTTGCTTTAGTTATTTATCTTAGACATATCCAATTGTTACAATTACATACCTTAAATTATATTTTAGCATTACACCTTAAGTAACATTATTCGCAAAAAATAATTTTAATTATAATATATAACAACATCCATTTTTGCAATAAAGCACAATACTACCATTTGCTAATACTTAAATAAAAACAACATAATTTGTTAAAAAATTAATATTATTGACTAAAATACATCAATATATAAAATAAATGTTACGGACTTAATGTTTTAGTATTTCAAACTTGAGCCTTGATGTTTAATAATTTTTTGTAACTTTTTTGGATACGAGTCAACCAAGGTATTAATACGATTATGTTTAACAAAATCAATTATTTCCACTAGCGACATGTTATTATTCAAACGGTTAACCTCACGTTTGAAAACACTAAAAATATTTAATAACATTTAAATCTGGACTGTAGAGAGTCAACTAAACAAAGGTCAGCTTTTTATTTGTTATATCTTTTGTAGTTTAAATACACAAATAAACTAAAAATAAACTAAAAATTATGCTGAAAAAACACGTTACCACTTTTAATGTATAAACAGGCAAGTCTTTCTAAATAATTGTTAAATGTTCAGGATCAGGATTAGGACGGTACACAAGGTGCGTAGGACTTTATCCTTTTAATCCTCGGTTCTCAAAGTATCTAAAAATTTAAAATTGGGAAGAATACAGCTGGAGGAAAAAGCTGAGACAAGAAAAATAAATAATTGTGAAAGAAAGTAATAAAAATATGGTGGAGAAGAGTGAAAGAGTAAATTAGAAATTAAATAAAATTTGAGAGCTTGTGTTTGTCATAATTTATTTTAAATGACCCTAAGGAATTAGAATTAACTACATGATTTGAAAGCTTATTCCATTCTGTAATAGATCTGTGTGTGAAATGATTTAGTCTAACACTAGTGAGGGCTCTAGGTTTGCGAATCTTCCGACAATGTCCCTTAAAGTTACCATTATTAACATTTAAAAAAATGCGTGATTCTATTGCTGGTGAATAACTGATATATTAAAATTAAGTCGCCTCGGAGTCTTCTATCTCCTATAAGGAATATTTTTAATTTCCGTAGACGTTCAGGATATGATTTAAAACTAAGCTCATGAGGGAGTCTGAGAGCATCCTTTGGACTCTTTCCAGTTGATATATGTCACCTTTTAGGGATAGGGCAGTTACCTGAATACAATATTCTAAATATGGCCTTATATATAACATAAATAATAGTCGAAGGCTATTTATCGGAATTTTGCCTAAATGTTGTCTAAAAAACTTAATCAGGCTGAAGCATTTTTGGGTCGTTAATTTATAATGTAATGAGAAGACTAAGGATAACGTAAATGTAACCCCCAAATCTTTAACCATTTTTACTGTTGTAATAAATTTATCCTGAACCATAAAAGCTACCCCCAAAGGTTGTCAAAAAGTTATATGTTTGCACTTTTCTAAATTTAAAGGAAGCCTATTTTTAACCGACCACAGATAGATATTATCAATATCTTGTTGCAAAAGTTCCGGGTTTGTGCCCCAGATTTTAACATCATCCGCATAGAGCAGAATGTTTGATTGAACTTTTGCAGATAGGTTATTGACAAACAATATAAAAAGTAAAGGAGATAAGACTGATCCTTGTGGCACACCTGATGTTATTTTGCACTGGGTGGATAACGCGTTGCCGAGCCTAACTCTGAAATATCGATCCTTCAGAAAATCACTAATCCAATTTAATAGAGGATTACCTATGTGAAAAGTCTTTAACTTAGCTATTAGAAGGGAATGCGGGACTTTATCAAAAGCTTTGGAGAAATCAAAGTAGACGGCTTCTACACTTGAGTGTTGCTCTAAATCCCTAGTTAGCCCGTTTGGGAATTTTAATAGGTTGGTTAGACATGAACAGGAAGGGATAAATCCATGTTAAGCAGGATTTATTAAATTCTTATTCAGGAGATAGTCTATTAAATATCCTTTGATTAGTTTCTCTATTACTTTACTAGGTGCAGGCAGAATGCTAATCGGCCTGTAACTATTAGGGTTACATCTGCTGCCTGTTTTATAAATTTGCCTAATGTAAACTGATTTTCAGACGTCTGGTACTTGCCCACTAAGAATAGATACATTAAATAAATAATAGAAAACTGGTGCCAAGACATCGGCACACTTTTAAGAATTATAGGGTAAATCCCATCAGACCCGCATGAATTAGATTTTAGATGCTTAAATTGCTTACAGATCATATCCTTAGTAATTTTAAAATTACCTAAATAAGTAAAAGGATTGGTAGAACAGCTGGCAACCAACTCTCCAGTACAAAAAACTGACTTAAAGTATTCCTTAAAAACTTCACACGAGGATTCAGCTAATAGTACCAGACCATTACTGTCTTTAATACTAGGAAGAATAATTTTTAAACATCGTTTCTTTTTAATAAAAGTAAATAAATTTTTTTTATTATTTTTGGCTTTATGTAATAATGTGTTAAGTTTTATAGCTTTAAACCTTTTAATAACTGCTACAACTTGATTTTGAATATCGATATATTTGTAATAGAAACAAGGTAAATTTGTAGCTTTCCACTTAGTAAATGCCGTGTTTCTTCTCTGGATTAACCTCTTAATACGGCTGGGAAATAGCTTTTTGTGTGAGGCTTGAATCTTAAAGGGAACGAATAACCTAATGCCACGACTAATTATGTCTGTTATGTGTAAACATAGGTAATTTACATTATCAAAACCTAGTAGATTCTATTGGTATTAAGGAAAAACTCGCGTAAATTATTAAAATTAGCCTTCCTAAAATCAGGGGAGGGTAATATGTTCCCTTTCTGCAATTTAGTGATAAGCGTGGGGAAGAAAACTGAGAAAAATAGGACTGAGTGATTACTCCTTCCCAATGGAGAGAGAAACTTGATAGAGTCTACTAGAGATGGTATATTAGTAAAGACCAGGTCTAGACAAGATGGATTGCATTCAGCTCTATATCTAGTAGAAGAACGGACATGCTGTTTGAGGGCGTGTTTAATATTAAATTTAGCAGACTGTGTTCAAAGAATAGTTGAGGCCCCTCAAGGGAATTCCAGTTAATTGAGGGAGCATTAAAGTCCCTCATTAAAACAATGTATTTATGTGGTAGAGAGATAAGGAAGGAGAGTTTTTTTACAAGAGATCTATTTAAGGCTTTTGAGAGAGAGGGGGTCTATACAAAATAAAAAAAGAGCTAATTTTCCCGAAGCCAATGGAATCTCTAAATGCAGAAGATTATTCCCCTTTAACGTATTACCTGAAACTGGTCTAAAAATAAAGAACTGTAGGAAGTTTTTAACATAAAAAACACACCCTTTACATTTACCCCTATGCGAGTCCCTCCTAACAATATTATATTTATAAATGCTTATTTTACTATTTAAAATTTCATCAGTGAGCCAAGTTTCTGTAACCCCAATGATGTGTGGTTTGTAAAAGGTGGCTAAACACTTAAACTCAGACAATTTATTCCTAAAACTGAGTGTATTAGTGTATACAACTTTAAGTCCTACGGAGTTTTTAGTAATGGTAAATTTTGTCTTAGTCGATGTCTTAAATTTGACCCCGAGGCGTGGGGGAAAAATCCTGATTGATTCTATCTAGTCTTAAAGGTGTTAACTCAACTATTGAAACTTTAGATAAATTTAACACATTGTTAGGGATATTACCTAGGGAAAAAGACCGCTTGGGCCTTTTATCTGGTGGTAGATCTTTAAAAAGTCTTAAGTTAAAAGGTAGTAAACTTTTAATACTAGGCCAGCTTTTAAAAATGTCTAATACATATTGAAGTGAAGAGAAACTGACAAGTAACGGAGGAGCAGAATGATCTAGTTTACAATAAATTCTACTTACTTTAATTAAAGGTGCAGGATGGAGAAAATTCTTACACATATCAGATATGATTTGGTGACAATTTGTCACTGTGTCGGGCATACTCTTAATGATAATATTACATTTTCTTTGTTGTTCAGTAACAATATCTTTAGAGGCGTTTAGAATCTCTACCTGAGAAAGTTTTAACGCACAGTTTGCAGCTTCATTAGCTGGACCGAGCATAGAGATATGAGATTTTAACTCAATTATTTTGTCATAGATATTCTTAATATTGATTGTGAATGCATCAAATTTTTGTGCAAGAGCACAAATTTTCTTGTGCACTATAGTGTTGTTACAGTTATCTTTTAAATATTTATATATGTTATCAACTTTATTCTTAAACAAGACTCCTATTTCTTTAGTGGGTTTGCATTTTTTATGCAAACATTCGTTGCAGATAAAATCTTTATCCGAATGGGCGTAAAAAACGTAACTAGCTATTGAAAGTCCCGTACAACATTAATGAAACCATAAATCGCATGAAAAACATATAATCCCAATTTTTACAGGTTTACTACACCCACGCCGTTCACAGTAATTTGCGTGTGAGTCCATTTATGTATAAGCAACGAGAAACAAAACAAAAAATTAATTATCAATAATAGAAACAATGATTTTTCCAAACAAATAGTAAGAAAAACCAAAAAATATATTTAAAAATATGCAAAATGCAATCTGATTAAAAAGAGGGCAAAAATCGCGCGCAATTTTGTCGCAATTCGTTATTAAAAATTTTAAGAAAATTGTTAATAAATTTTTTTTATTAAGGTTATTACTTGTAAAAATTTGTTTTGGTGTTTGATTGTACTATAAAACAAAATATCCTTTAATACAGGATAGATGTACAGGTTTTACGAGCAATGTAGGTGTTATTAATGGGGAATTTTTTTACCATAAATCACTCTTAAATTTTTTGTCTATAATTTGTAAGTAATAACACACTTGTTTGTAAAGTACAACGATGTCCAAAAAACACAATGGTTTACCATTGTACTTCTTAGCAAATTCTACTTGTTTTGATCTATGTATACAACTCAAAGAAGGTTTTTTAATTGTTTTCTTTAACAATAATTTTGTTGATTTTATGCGTTTGCTTATAATCTAATAAAAACATTTTTTTAAATATAGTATATTTAATTCTCTTATGTTTATTGTTTTGTGTTTTTTGAGTTGAGTAATACTAAAATGATTATGTTGTTTAATTGTTGATAGTTTTTTTCCACATGTATGCGTTTTGGGCCCGGTTTATTGTTTATTGCAAGGTGAGGCGCCCATTACGCTACACGTTTATGTGAACGTTATTTATTATTTTTTCTTCTTTTTTTTAAGATTATTGCAGTGTTTTTGCAATGTAATACGTAACTTCTATTATTATTATTTTTGTATATTTATAATTTTGCTTGTTTTTTATAATTGTTAACCTCTGTCTACTTTAATTTTATCTTAATTTCAAATATCTTTTCTGTGACTAATCCCCCTTTACCTCACTATCTATTTTATTTTTCTCCCTAAAAATTTGAGACAATTTGAGAACCGAGGACTAAAAGGCGTTTTGGCCTACTCAACTTGTAAAAAATCCTAAAATTATTACTTTATAGACAGCACATAAGTGTATTTTAAATATTTTAGCGATTACTCTAGGTTTTACATTATCTTGATATAGACGTTAAATTTCTTTGTATTGCTCAGCCCTTAAAAATAAACTTTGATTTGTTTTAGGCATTATAAAACTGAGTTATAATTGTTAACGGATAATATGGAATTAAATTATAAAAATACCCTCCAGGTTGCAAACTATTAACTTTATACATATAATTGTATATTTTATTAAAAATTAAACATGCAGAAAAAAAATTGTATTAACATTATTTACACAAAAAATTTTAATAAAATGCTGTACTAATTGGTCAAAAAATGTTTGGTGCAAATTTTTTTGTTTACATGTAGGCACGTATTTTTAAAATAATAATACTTTTTTGTAAAAAAAAGTATTTAATAAAACTTATTATTTTAATAATTAATCTTAAAAAATTATTAAAAATTAAAACAATTAAATTTTTTTACTTCGAAGTCAGTTACGTTTAAATATTGGAGGCAGTTATTGTTTTATTATAGTAAATAAAAAAAAATTACAAAACAATTGTTTTAAATGTAATTTTTTAAAATTATTTAAAAAATACCAAATAATGTATTTAAATAACAAAACTAAAATGTTTTATATGAATTCTTGACTGATTAGTAACCTATTGTATAATAAAAAAAAAAAAATGTTTTTTAGTACATTGTGCATTACAAATGCTAAACTTATTAGTGTTAAAAAAGTAGTTATTAAATTGAAACATTTGTAGTAATTACATAACATACCATAAAAATTAATTTTTGTATTAAACATTCACTATTATGCAATCATAAAAATAAAAGTATAATTTTATAGAAATATATTATGACTAATAAAAAACTTACATAATTGATAATATGGTATAGTACCTAGAAATGAGTAACGTTACCAACATAAAATATTGTCTAATATATTTAAAAATGCAAAACTTACAAGAGGTTTCTTAATTGTTTTTTTTAACAATAATTTTGCTAATTTTATGCGTTTTCTTATAATTTAATAAAGGAATTTTTTAAAATATAGTTTATTTATTTCTCTTATTTTTATTGTTATGTGTTTTTTTAGTGGAGTAATAATAAAATAATTATCTTGCTTATTTGTCAATGGTTTCTTTTTACTTGTATGCGTTTTAAAACCGGTTTTACTGTTTATTGCACAGTGAGGTGCGCATCACGCTGCACGTCCATGTGAACGTTATTCATTCTTTTCTCTTTCTTTTTAAAAAAAAATTACTTTAGTGTTTTTGCATTGTAATACGTAACTTGTTTTTTTATTATTTTTATATATTTATAATTTTGCTTGTTTTTTATTATTGTTAATTTTTACTATCTACCTTAATTTTATTTTGATTTAAAATATTTTTTTTTAACTAATCCTCCTATACCTTACCATCTATTTTATTTTTTTCTCTGAGAAAATTTGAGAACCAAGTACTAAAAGGCGTTTTGGCTTACTAAACTTGTATAAAATCCTAAAATTATTATTTTGTAGACAGTATATTAGTGTATTCTAAATGTTTTAGCAATTACTTTAGGTTTTATATAATTTTGATATAGACTAAATATCTTTGTACTGCCCAGCCCTTAAAAATAAAATTTGATTTGTTTTAGGCATTATAAAACTGAGTTATAATTGATAACAAATGATAATTAAAAAAAAACCGTCAGGTGGCAAATTATTAACTTTAAACAAGTAATTGTACATTTTATTAAAAAATACACAAGCAAAAAAAATGGTTTTAAAATTATTTACCGTAAATAATTGGCCAATTAAATGTTTGGTGCAAATTTCTTTGTTTACATGTAGACACGTATTTTTAAAGTAATAATATTTTTTGTACAAAAAACATGTATTTAATAGAAAATTTTTTTATTAATTAATTTTATAAATGTATTAAAAATTAAAACAATTTAAATTTTTTACTTTTAAGTTATATAAGTTTAAATATTGCAGGCAGTTATTGTTTTTATTATAGTAAATTAAAAAAAAATTACAAAACAATTGTTTTAAATGTAATTTTTTAAAATTATTTAAAAAAATACTAAATAATGTATTTAAAAAACAAAAATAAAATGTTTTGTATAAATTCTTGACTGATTAGTCACCTATTGTATAATTAAAAAAAATAAATGTTTTTTAGTACATTGTGTATTACAAATGCTAAACTTATTAGTGTATGAAAAAATAGTTATTAAACTAAAACTTTTGTAGTAATTACATAACATACCATAAAAAATTACTTTTTGTATAAAACGTTTACTATTAAAAAATTATAAAAATAGAAGTATATTTTTATAAATATATATTATGACTAATGAAAATCTTACATAATTGATAATATGGTATAGTACCTAAAAATGAGTAACGTTACTAACATAGAATATCGTCTAATATATATTAAAAAATGCAAAACTTATTTAATTTTTATAATTAATAAATTATTTTATGTATAATTTACTCTAATATATTAAAAAATAAATTATATAACTCGTGTTTGTAACCACTTGGCGTAGGTGTTTTTATATGCTTTTGGTTAAAATGCTGATATAGTTTTATGTAATTTACATTTTAACAAAAAATGATTTAGACATTTTTTATTTTATTTAAATATGTTTATACATATTAAGTTTAATTGTACAATAAATAAAACAAAAAAACATTCTTGTTAGAGCTATTAAATAACAATTTTTAAAAATATAATTATTTTTATTTCTGCTGGCGGTATGGCTAAATTAAGTGTTTTATCTAAACAAAATAAATTAGTTAATATATTTTTTTACATAGGGTTTTTGTAATACTTGATATAAAACTGTTTTGAATGTAAAATTTTAAGTTTGTACAACATTTTTTATGCACAACTTATTTTACTATGCAACATATAAATTCTTTTAAGTTAGTGTCTTATTAACTACAATTAAAAGTAGTCAGTATTAAAAACAGTTTTATTTTACTATTACAAAACATAATTTTGGTGTTTTATTTTGTAATAAAAAATTAACTAAATAACTCGTAATAAAGAAAATATAACATATTATATTTTCTGCTCCTAATTTTTATTATAATGCAAAAATAAATTAAACTTTTGTGGTTGTAGAAACGTAAATTTAAAGTATCAAAATGTATTATTTATTAATGATTTTAGGTAATTTAATTAAAAATCTATTATTTAAAAAATATATGTTGCGTTTAATCATTTTGTTTATATAAATATTGTTTTTAAAATATGCTCTTTTGACCAACTTAGCATAAAAAATATTTCTAAGTAAATATAAATTAACTATTAAATACTTAGCATTATTTTAAATTCTTAACACTTAATTGTACAGAAAAACATTTACAAATTACAAAATAATTAAAATTAATTTAAAAAAAATTTAACATTAATTTATTTACTAATTGTATACGGTAGTTATTTAATTAAAAATTAAGATGATATATATATATATATAAATTTACGTTTACTATTTACAAACTATTACATTTCATTTGTTTAAATATTGCATTAGCATCCAAATAACGCAGTACATAAGTGCTGCATAAAATATATATAATAAATAAATAAATATAAATATATAATAAATATATATAATAAATGCATAAAAAATATATAAAAAGTTATTTTACATTAAAATCTATATACCTTTAACAACTAAAATAAAAATATATTAAATTATAATTAAAGTTGTTATTTCAATAATGATTATTGCTAATTTTATATCATAATTTGTTACATTAATTCAAAACTATAAACTCTAGCAAAAAATAAAAAAAAACTGGGTAAAAAATACATTAAACACAAAATTAAAAAAAACCAACTATTTTATAATAAAAAGCACGTAAACAACTATTGTGACAAAATTGTTTTACAAACATTTATACATTGAATTCAGTTATTTAAAAATTTAATTTTGTTTGTTTTTTGTTTTCTTAAAATCTAGTTTGTAAACACAATGCACTTTGTTACTATTTCAAACTTAGTTTTATTCCAATGTTTTTGTTTCTGTATAGAAAATTAATTATTAATTGTTACCGTTTTTATATATATATATATATATATACTGAGATTTTATGTTTGTAACAAAAATATACTTATTTGTATTTATTTAACATTTTATATTTATAATTTTGTAATATGCTTTAATTTTAATTATATTGCTAGTCTATAACATAACATAAAACATATAAATTTTTTTTAAAAATTTGTAGTTAAATTTTGTAAGACATTCTACATAAAATACTTTTACAACAAATGTGTTGTTATATATATATATATATATATAACTAAGCTTTTAAACTAGATTATGTATTTTGTACAATAAAATTTATTTTTAAAATTTGTTTGTATTAAAAATTTTAAATGATACATACACAGTTGTTATGTTAATTATTATTTGTAATAATAATTGTTAAAAAAAACCAGTATAAAAAATTATATATAAATCAGAGCAATTTAAATAATGCCGGGGTAATTTAGCGATACAGCGCTTGATTTGAATTTTAATAGGCATAGGTTGGAATCTCACTACCGGCACTATAATGCGTGCCCACGTTTGGTTTTGCATGCAATTTTAATAAAATGCTGTTATTATTAATTTCTTTGTACTTGGAGAACCTAAAAGATTAAACACAAAAAATAAATATAAACATTTATTTTAAATATATTTATTGTTTTATTTTGTAAATGTACATTACAAAAAACGTAATAACAATTATATAATAACAATCTTTAGTCACGTTTTACGTCTACTACTTGAAACAACAGCAAATACGTTTTTAAAATAAACAATTAAATGTAGTAAAATAATACCATTATCTAGCTAAATACTTTTACAATTACTGTGTTGTTATATATATATATATGTATGTATATAATTAATTGTGTATTTTGTAAAATAAACATACAAATTTTATTTAAAATTTTTTAAACTAAAATAATACATACAGAACTGATATGCTAATTATTGCAGTCTAGCGGTACATTATACTACAAATAAAAATTATTTGTAATAATAAATGTTAAAAAGAAGCAAATATTAAGAAGTCTTATATAATGCAAAGCCATTTGAACAGTAATGGGCATAAGTTTAAACTCCATTAACAACACTAAAATGCGGGCTCTCGTTTGGTTCACTACTGGAAAATCTTTTTTGTAAAACATTTGAAATAAAAAACATTTAAAATTCCTAATAAATCCATTGTTTAAATAAATTTGACAATTCTAATACAACAATTTTAAAAAGAAATAATTTTTTTAAAAACTCATTGGTAAATAAAATAATAATAATGATAATAATAGTATTTAGTAAGAGTGTTATAACTCATTATGTATAGAAACTAATTTATATACATTTTTACATTATGTACAATAACTGCAATATAAATTTAAATTATTTTAAATGCGGTAATTAACAAATGCATTAACCTTGAGGACCTACAAGATTAAATAAAAATATACGTACAAATATTTAATTTAAATAACAAAGTTGTTTTTATTTTTGCATGTACATAATATAAATGATTACAAAATTATTTAGTATTGGAAATAAAACAAAGTGCAGCATGTATATTACAGTTGGTAATTAATGTACCACAGTTTAAAAAAATGCAAATGCAATTATATATATTATAAAAAAGCATTTATAGTTCAGTAATACTATAAAACATTTATAAATATTTAACTATTTTTAAATTATAAGGGTTTTTTTAAAAATTGGTAGGTTTTATAAATTAATTATTTTTTGCATAATAATGGTAGTTTGCATTAGATACTTTGCTAATATTTTATGTATTTATGTATTTTTATAGTTTTTATTTTTATTATTTTAAATGGCTTGACTATAAATAGTTTAGAATTTGACATTATAATAAAGCCACATTTAATAATTGTATTAAAGAATAAATACATTCCTGCATAAAGTTTAGTATAAGAATTTATCACTAAATCACAAAAAAAATAAAATTTTATACTATTGTTTTTAAATATGCTTTTTTAAATGTAAATATTTTTTTATAAAGTATTTAATATTATTATTAATTGTTTAAACATAATATTAAATAGATTTAATATTTTTAAAAATACCTATTTTACTATTAGTACAGTATTTACAATTAATATTAAACATTGAATAATTAATTAAGATAATATAATAAAATCTCTTTGTTGATTATTATATGACATTATTACAATTACACAAAAATAATATCTGGCCACATGCTATGTTTACTGCTTAAAACACTAGCAAATACGGTTTTAGAATAAACAATTAAAAATAGTAAATTAAAGGTTGGTAAACCACAAAAAACAAAACACAATTAAAAAAAATTTAATTAAAATAAATGTTTTAAAAATAAATCAAAACGTATAACAATATTAATGTATACAAAAACATATTTTTATGCTTCAAGTTTATTTTGAATTATAGGAAAATGTTTTTGTTTTCTGTTTTAGTTGTTACTTAATTGTTACACGCTTTTTTTAAATAAAACAATAATAAAACTAATAATAATAGTAATAATAATATTAGTAATTTGTACAAATTATATAGAATAATTTTTATAAAAATAAAAATGTTTTAAATGCAATAAATAGCACATGGAATACATGTAAAACGCTGTTATTATAAACGGTTTTATACCTGGCGGACCTGAAATATTAAACACAAATTATAAATATAAAAATTAATTTTAAATACTTATTTGTTGTTTTTTTCTGCGCACGTACATAATAAAAATGTTTTTATTATTATAAATACAAGTTAGTGCCATATATGTATTATAGTTGTAATTACATCTTTTGGAGTTTGTCACAATACAGCTAAGTGCATATATGTATACATATATATATAATGCAAAACTCTTTTGTTTTAAAAATAGGCAAAGGCAATAGAACAACATTTACAGCTAAAAATTACAGTCTCTTAATTTAAATAGTACATAAAACAACTGAATATTTTAATTAATTTAAACCTTCAGAAATAACAATTACCACACTTAAATATTTAATTAACATAATTGTTATACAGAATAAAACAAAACGTTTGGCAACATGTTTGTATACAAAACAAATTTTGTTGCTACATGTTTCCTTTCGAATTATTGGACAATGTTAATTTTTTTTGTTTTAATTGTTACCTATAGTTGTACGCTTTTTATTTTGAAATAAAAAAAATAATTTGTACAAATTATATAGAATAATTTTTATCAAAATAAAAATGTTTTAAATGCAATAATTAACAAATAAACTCTCTATACAACGCTGTTATTATAGAATGTTTTGTACCTGGCAGACCTAAAACATTAATCACAAAAAATAAATATAAACATTTATTTAAAAAAAATATTTTATTGTTTTTACTGTGCATGCACGTAATAAAAAATGTAAAAAAATTTAATATTCTAAATATAAACTAGTGCCTTATGTGTATTATATTTGTTATTACATTACTATAGTTTGTTAAAAAGAAACTAAACGCATATATATATATATATATTATTGAGTAATACAATTAAACAATTGTAAATATTTAATTTTTACAAAATTTTATTTTTTTACGTTGGTAGGTTTTATGAATTGAATTTTTTTACATAATAATGGTAGTTTAATTAAGATAATTTGCTAAAATTTATTCTTTAGTACTTTAAGTGTTTTCGCGGTTGTATTTTCAACATTTAGCATTAGAACACAGCCAAATCTAATAATTATTTAGAAATCAACTAGTTTATAAAAATAATAAAGTTTTATAACTATGTATTTAAAAAAAAAATTTTTAAATTAATAAGTTTTAATGAATTATTTAATATAATTGTTTGTTTTGCTAGGCATATTATTAAAATTATGCAACACTTTATATTAACTATTTTACAAAAACTACTACAATGTTTACAAATAATCTTAAAGATTGAAAAATTGTTTAACGTTGTACAATAACTGCAAATACATATATTTAACCGCAATGTGTTATGTAATATACATTAATGTTTATTATTTGCATATTAATTAAATTATTTAAATTATGTAAGTTAAACAACTAAAAAACAATTAATTTAAAAATACAATTTATACACTGTAACCATATTTTCTTGATTTTATAAATGAACACTTACCTGCTTCACCTAAAATAGTTATCATAAAAAATAATTATTAAAACTATGTTTAAACATATAAAATAAATAATATAATTTATAAGCTAATTTTTATACAGACAATTGTAATTACTTTTATTATATACATGTTTAAACATATTTAATTATGTACAGTAATTGCAACTATAATGAAATTATTTTAAATGTAATAATTAATGAATGCAATTTATTTAAAGATTGTATATACATAATTAATAGTATTTTAACTATTTAAAAGTTAACTATGCAATTTACAATTTACAATTTACAATTAAAAATTAAATTTAAATTTTTATTATTTTAATTTAAACACATTTCAAAATATTTTAAATAAAAGTGCCCGCATATGTAGTGTATTAAAATAAAACAGGTAAATAAAACGGCAGATCAAAAAACAATAAAAACCCTTAAATGTGGGTAATGTTTAGTTTTTCAAACTTCTAGTTAAACATTTGAAAAGTACAAATTAAAAGATAGAAAATGTTTAAAAGATTGTTTTGTAATATAATCATTACAAATATTCCTATGTGCTTATTCCTAAATTAATTACTTTAGTATAAAATAATTTTTATTAATTTAATTAAATACAAATAGAACATAAAATTAATAAAGGATGACAATAATTTAAACTAAGTTTAATTAATTTTAAAAAAAATTAATATTATATTTAAACATAAATTATTAACACTAATATTTTATAAACTATGAAGAATGCATTTTAGTTTTTATTAACCTTTTGTTAATTATTATTTTAATTTTAGACAACAATTATTTAAAATGTAATAACTAATAAATGCAATTTATATAAAACATTATTATTATAAAAATACTTGTACCGTTAGGGCCTAAACGTTTAACATAACAATTGTAAATAAATATATAAAATATTTCTAAAATTGTTTTATAATATAAACATTACAAATTTTCGGTGTACTTATTTCTTAAATACTTATTTTTATACCATTTAATTGTATTCATTATAAATAAAAAAACACTAAAATTATAATTATAAAAAAATTGATTAAATTTTACAGAATATATGTAATAATATTTACATAAATAAAAACTAATAATATTTAGATATAAACTACTAGCAGTAATTAGGGTTTCATAAATTAAAAACGTATTTAAGTATTTATAAAAAAAATAATATTTTTTTAAAATTATATGCAAACATAGCAATTAAATTTTAAATTATTTAATATATAATAATTTTTAAATGTAATTTGTGTTAAACACTGTTATTAAATAATTATTTGTACTTGGAAGATCCAAAACAATAAGTAATTAAATTAATAACAACTATAAGTGCCGGGTGGTCCAGCGGTACAGTGCTTAAATTCGGATCTCGGTAAACATGAGTTTGCATCCCACCACCGGTACTAAAATGCGGGCCCACGTTTGGTTTTGCTAATATGTCCACTGTTGAAAAATGTTTCTCGTAAAACATTCAAAATAGCAAACATAAAAAAAAATTAAAAAAAAATTAAAATTAAGTCTGGGATTTTATTTAGTTTTTCAACCGTTTATCTTTAAAAAAGCTTTTTATACAACAAATAAATATATAAAATAATTATTTAATTGTTTTATAATATATACATTACAATTATTAATATTTACTTATTTAAAAAATACTTATTTTAATATATAATAATTTTAATCATATAAAATTAAATAAGATTTTAATTATATGTCAAATTTTATTTAAATATATGCATGTTTATAAACATATATAAACAGATAAAACAATGTTGCAATTTAGATAAAACAGTGTATTTATATAATTTTTTTACCTGGTTCACCAATGTCTTAAATATAAAAATTATAAATATTTAACATATTTAATGAATAAACACTAACAAATATATAATATTAATAAAATTGTTTTATAACATAAACGTTACAAATATTATTGTGTATTTATTTTAAAACATTAATTATATATCAATTTATAAATGTTTAAATACAAATTAAACAATATAAAAAATTAATAAATAACTATTATAGTCGGAAATTAATTATAAATATTAATATTTTATAAACTGCAGTGATAAAACAAGGTTTAAAAATTAATTTTATATTTAATGATAAAACGTTAACATTAATATTTTTTACACGAAAAATAATGTATCCCGGAATTTTATTACTTATTATTTTTATTTTAGATGGTAATTGCAAATATACTAAAAATAAATAATTAATAAATGCAATTTATATAAAACATTACATTATAAAAGTATTTGTACTTTTTTTACCTATACATTTAAAATGACATTTTTAAATAAACGTTAAATTGAAATAATTAAATATTTTAAAACATTTAATAAGAAAACACAAAATTTATTAAATACATTTAAAATTGTACGAAAATATAAACATTACAAATGTTATGTTTACTTATTTTTAAAATATTTACTTTGATATATTTATTGTTATAAATACAAAATAAAAACAAATAAACGACATTTTCCGCTTTACATTACATTTATTATTTTACTTGCGGTTAAACATTTTATTAATTAGACAATGCGATTTACTAATTTATAGAATTATCTCTCAGCAGTAGACATTTTAACACAACCGACCATCAACAAGCATTTGGTGTCTGTAGTTGAATTTGAATCTAGGTTTAAATTAAATAGTGCACTGTTAGTTTCAAATATGTAAAACATTCTCAAATTTGGTTATAATCGCACATTAAAATCTACTTTGGGTTTACAAAAACAGTTTGTTAATACATTAAAATTAGCTAAGTCGTAATGTTTGTGTGTGTGTATGTTCAAATGTCGTTTGTTACCCTCTTTTTTGCATATATATATATATATATAAACCGTAAGTTTATATGTTTGTGATTGACACATATATACAAAATAAATTTATATTACAGTTTACGTACTTTTATATACATATTTTAAATTACAAAAATAATTTAATGCATTAAAAGTTTAAAACAAAAAGTTCCAACATTAATTATTCATTTACTAAAAAAACAAATCTGTGAGATACAACATAGTTAAGGAAACTTATTCAACTAAAAATACCAACGGTTAGTAAAATAAACATTACAAAAATATTAGCATTATTAAAATACAGAAAACGTAGTATCACAAGTCAAAAATTTCAGTAGATTAATTTTAAGTAGTGTTATTTTTTTAACCTTAATTAAACATTACAAAAAAAAACAATAAACAATATTTCACGGTATTAATTAATTATCAATCGTGTGTCAAGTTAAAATTATTTAGCTTCTAAGCCATTTTACAAAAAACGAGTCATGACATCAATAAACATTTATCAAACAAATTATTATAACCAGACCTTGACAATAAATAAATTAAATGTAACATAATTACAATTTTATTAGATTTTATTTTAAATAAAAAACAATTAAACTTTTTATTATTTTGTATAAATTTTAAAACTAATTTTAACAAACCAACTTCAATAAAAAAAAAACTAAATTGGAATATTTTTATAGTTAAGTAAAAAACATTATCTAACCAATTTTGATTAGAAAAAATAATTTAAATCTAGAAAAGTAGAGTTAGTTTACTGATATTATACATTAAAATATTACAATTGTATTAATTACAACAAAATCATTTAAAAGCTTTAAATAAAACCAAAAAACAGTGATATAATTACTTTTACACTAATTAAAGCCTCTGGAATAGTCATTATAAGTAAAGACACTTGGTAACAACACACCTAAATTATATAAATTGCCAAAAACGTATAAATAAATAACTTTTATTAACCCAATTCTATTTATAGTAAAGTTGCCTTATTATATATTTACAAAATTAATCCAGTTATTAAAAAAAATACGTTTTTAAAATTATTAAATACATAGTTAAATTTAGCATATGCAGTAAAACAATATTCTTAATTAACACAAAGAATCTTTCTACAAATGTACTGCTAATAAAAACCGTGAATTATTTAACTGACTACATAATGTCAAAAAATCAACATCAGTATAATAAGTAATTCTGGTTTTTAGACACAATGTTAGATTTTACTTTTATAGCAAATCTTATATTTAAAAAAAATGTATAGCAATAGGAAGTTTATTTAGACCAGCATTGACAAATAGTTTTCTATTAAAAATTAAACAACACATTAAAAGATAATAAAAAGCAAAAATTATATATTTGTTAGAGTCTACATTATGTAAATTAATGTTATCCAATCATAAGAACAAAAAAAATTGAGAAGAACAACACAGTTCTATAATTATACATATTATTTTTGTGGAATATGAAGAAATGGTTTAAACGTTTTTAATAAAACTACTTAAATTGGTTAATATCTGAATTACACAAGCTTCTCACCAATATACACAAACTTGCACACGTTAAACAATTGCTCAACTGTGCATTGAATATTTTGTTTAATGATACACAATGACATAATGAAAAAAATTATTTAACAATTGTTAATTAACAATTGATTTAAAAAACATTTATCAAATACTATACAAAGCCATACAAAAACCCAAGTACAAATGCCGGTTTACTTAAAATAAACAATTAAATATATATATATTAAGCAGTTGATTGTTATTTATTGTTAATTTTAAAAGTGAGTAGGTAATATTATTTAATTAAGTTAATGTTGTTTTAATACAACAATTTTTTTATTTTATTTTTGATTAGATAAATACAACATTTAAAGAAAGTCTATTATTTAAATATTGCACATTATTGTAGAACAATAACTGTGGAAAATGTTTACATATTGGTGTGTGTATAAATAGTATTTGTGTTTATTTGAATCAGTACTGGTAACATATAAACTTGAGACAAAAATTAGAATTACATTTTTATAAGTATAATTTTTGTAAAAAATTAAAAAAATGTTTTAACGTTAAGTTTAACTTAAATCTATTTGGATTGATTAATATCTGCATTAAACAAGTTTCTAACCAATTCATACAAACTTGCACACGTTAAAACATTGCTCAACTATGCATCAAATATTTTGTTTAATGACACACAATAACACAGTAAAAAAATATTAAACAATTGTTAATTTACAATAAATTTCTAACAAAATTTATTAAACACTATACCAAGTCATACAAAAAACCGAGTACAAACTTCAACAAAAAGAAACCGATTTAACTAAAATAATTATTTAAAAAAAATATTATAATTCGTTTTAAAAATGAATTAAAAAACTGTACATTTATAATTTTTTTATTAATTAAAAAAAGAGGTTTACTATAAAAAATCACACGTTGTTTAATATTTTCTGCCTTACATTGCACTTATTAGTTTACGTGCAGTTGCAGTAACATGCATAATGGTAAAGCTAAGTGCTGCTTAACAGATCTAGCCAAGGAATACATTATTAACTGGATTTATAATGGGTTAAACGTAAGTAAACACTTATGTACGTTTTCCATATTAGGTTATTTATTACAAATAAAACATTAAATTAATTTTAAAAATTGTTTTAAATGTTTTGTAGAAAACATTTTTTAGCAATAAACATTTTAATAAAAGCAAACGTGGGCCAGCATTTAATACCGGTAATGGGATTAGAACCCATCCCTACCCAATTCTTATTAAATGTTGTACTGCTAGCCTACCCAGGTACTCCAGCTAACAAATGTAAGCATTTATGCTTCTCTTTTACATTATGTCATTTTTTTTACATTAAGCATTAAATCAATATTAAAAAATGTTTTAAAGTGCTAATTATATCTCGAGCTTTAAATATGTTAAACGTTTTTAAACGTATTATATTTAAATATTTAAACCTGCTATTTATGCACAAAAAGCAGTTTGTTACTAAATTGAATTAGTCATAATGTTTGTGTTTGTGCATGTTTATAAGTTGTACTAACTTAATGTTATGTGTACCCTCCTTTTATGTAAATATACATATATATACTAAAAATGTATATGTTTGTGAATAATAAGTATAAACAAAATAATTTTTTTTTACAATTTACGTATTTTATATTTTTATTTATTAAAAACAAATTTTATTGTTTATAATACAATACATAAAATAAGTATATTTAAAAAATAAATAATTATTTGTACCTGCAGGACCTAAAGCATTAAATAAAAAACTTATAAAGAAAAGTTTATTTTAATATTTACAAGTTTATTTAGTAATTATATTATTAAACATTTATTTGTTATAAACTAGTAATTATGTATTAAAATGTTTATAAATTTTATATTTTTATATTTAAAAAAAGTATGTACCAATAACAACAAAAATTATAATAATTTAATTGCAAATAATTAATATATTTAATTTATATACACTACTGGTAGTGCAACATTGATTTACCTTTTGGACCTACAAATTCAATATAATATTTGCATGCATTATCTTATGGTTTTGTTCAAATTTCGGTATTTTTGTTTAATATTAAATGTTATGTTAGTTTTAGATATTTTAACAATGCCAGACTTTGTTTCATAATTGATACTGTTAGTAAAAATAAACTTAGGCATGTTTGTATTTAAGTTTTCAAAACAATTATAAAATATTTTAAAAGGTTAAACATAACATTTATAAATAAAAAAATATTGTATACATATTTTGTTATTTTTATTGTGAATGTACATTAAAAAATTACAATTTTTAATATTACAACTGCAAGTAGTTGCTTTACGTGGGTAACGTATGTTATTCCAATTAAGTTTTTTAAATATTTTTGTTTGTAAAATAAATTAGTGTATGTTTTTAAAAAAACATTTTTTTACACATTATAAAATTTAATTGATCCGCTACATTTAATAGCATATATATAATCTTTATACATACGCTGTTAAGGCGATGCCTAAAATTTAACTTTTTTAGTTAAAATTTATTAAATATTAAAATATGTAATTTATTTACAAAAATAATTATTAAAAAAATGTTTAAATTTATATTACTTTTATATTTAAAAATATTTATTTTTAAAACAAAATAACTGTTTATACATATATATTTACACATATATTTACAAAGTTGCACTCTATTTTTAAATGATTAATAATTAAGTGATTTTAAAAGTGTTTTAATATAGACAATTTTAAAATAATTTTTTTTCCAAAAAATTATAAAATTATTTTTAATAAGTTAAGTACATGTTCAATTTTTATTTTTCGTTTCCTTAAAAATGTTTTGCGTAAAATACTCAAAAGAATAATTATTAGATAAAATAAATAAGTAAATCTAAATTATAATTTAAAAACATTAACAAATATAATTTGTTCAAAATATATTAAACATTTTTTTGCACAGTAATACGCATAATATGTACTTGCTTTAAAAACAATGTATTATTTGTTTAAATAAAACAAATGCTTGTTTACAATATGAAAAACAAATAATTTACTTAAAATATAATAGTATAAACAAATTCAATAATAAAATAATAGTTTATATGTCAAAAATATTTTAATTGTGGTTGTTCAGAATTACGTGTTTTGTAAAACATATTTAAACTAAATTTATTTACATTAGTAATCATATTTTGTTTTATATATAAAATCCCAGCTAATACATAATACACATAAAATATATATACACATAAGAGATACATTAAATTTAAAAAAAAATTAAAATAAAATATTATAACATAATGTAATTAAACGACATTTCAAATATTGTTAAATTAACCAATGACATTACAAACATTCAATAATTAAAAACATTTGCATATAAAAATATTATTTAATTGTAAATGTTCAGAATTATGCTTTTTAAAATACACTAAACAATATTAAATTTATTAAATATTAAAATATTTAATTTATTTACAAAAATAATTATTAATAAATTTAAATTTTATATTATTTTTATTTAAAATATTATTATTGTTAAAATAAAATGACTGTTTATACCTATATTTACAAATTTTTGTACTTTATTATTAAATAATTAATAATTAATTGACTTTAAAAGTATTTTATTACAAAAAAAATTAAAACAAATATTTTTCTGAAAACTTATAGTGTTATTTGTAATAAGTTATGCATAAACTCGATTTTTATTTCTTCTTTTTAAATTTATAATTTTGATAAAAGTCTTGTTATTTCCGCGCTCTTTATACTTATGGTTAAAACAGCTCAGCGTCGTTATTTGTCTTTTCATAATTACAAATTAGTTTAAAGTTTTATAAAAGGGGCGTAAAAGTTAAAACAATTAGCAAATGCATTAAAATAGTTGTTTCAACTGTGTATAACATTTTGAACAATAAAACAAGCCTCAGATCACCCACAATTTATTCTATTTATTTTTAATTTTATTAATTTTATGTTTATTACTTTAAATGTTTTACAAAAACATTATTAGTGCCGGTAGTAGAATTTGAACCCATGCCAACCGAGGTCCAAATTTGAGCGCTGTACCGCTAGACCACTCCGGTAGAAAACGTTCAACAAGCAAAGAAAATGATCAGTTTATAATTATGCAGCTTAAAAACACAAAATAATAAATGTAAAACAAATAAAATAATAATACTTTAAAAAATTTTTTTATTCAATTGTAAAAAAAAGATAAAATCTGAAAGATCTATTTTTAGAGGGGCTGTTTAAAAACCTCTACTTAATTGTAGATTACAACAAATGTAGTTTGTCAAAATGTACAAACATTATCCATTGTCATTTTGAAAATTAATGCACTTTACACATAAGTGTGCAATCTTTTACAAACCATAGTCTAAACATTCATAAGTTATGTATAGTTCAAATTTCTAACTTAACCACAAATGCCGTAATAGTTGCACATTACTATTGTGTCAAAGAATATATTGTAATTAAGTGCAATCGGTCTCTAAAACAAATGCGTACTAGTGGTAATTTAAACAATGCAGAATTTGCACAAATATTAAAAAAATGTTTTATAATAAAATAACCAAAAATGTTACAAAACAATCAACAATTATTCAAGACAGTGTTTTTGTGCATATTTCAAAAGTAGTAATGTGTATTTTAATAACTTACATTAATGACTTACTTAGTAGAACTTATTTAAACTGCAAAAACTTTGAAAAAGAAGAAACATACATTTATTTACCTTTTTCTATACAGTCCAGACCTTAATGTAGTTAAAATGTTTTTTAGTTATTTAAAATGTGAAATAAATTGCATGGAATCTGACGTATTATTAATAGCAAAAATGTATCATGTAAAAAATTGCATTTTAAACAAACGCGTAGATATAACTTAAAATTACTAACATTTTTTAAGTTTGTTATCTTTATTTTGTATATTTATATAATTTAGTAAGTAAAACTTTTTATTACAACTAATTAATTCTGTTTATTTTTAAGTTTTCATAATAGTGACATTGTAATTTATAGCTAAAACAAAGGTTATCGTGTATTATATTAACAAAGTTTTTGTGAATAATATTAAATGTATATATATTAGTAAAGTTTTATTGAAGGTACTTATTACTAAATGTTAAATATGTCTAAGATAAATAACCAGTACTACACATCTTTATTATCATAGTAGGTCAAAAATAAATTCACTTTTGTAACTATCTATATGCATATGATTTTTTTAATAAAATTTCTCTTGTTTGTTGTAAAAGTACGCAATCGCATATATATATTAATCGTAGTGCAATTAAATATTTTACTAAATTTAATTAATTTAAATAAATAAAAATAATAATAATATTATTTTATTATTTTATTTATAATAATCAAAAACAAATTTGTAAATAAGTAGCTGATTTTTATTTATTTTTATTTTTAAACATCAGTAGGTTATATTATTTAATTAAATTAATGTTGTTTTAATACAACTATTTTATTTACTTTTATTAATTAATTTTTATTAAAAATGTTAAAATAATTAATTTTTAATATTAATGTTTAAAATGTTTAAACAAAAATTGCCAAAAAATATAAAACAAAAAATACTTTATATTTACTTATTTTTAAATAAACTAGGTAAAATCTTTCAAACTAAATAAACACTCAATTCAAAATAAATATTTAATCACATGTAGAGCAACATTTAGAAAATCAAGGTATTTTAAATTATAATTTTTAAATTTTAAAAATATAATAATTATTAGTATCTAAATTTAATTTTTATTAAATACAAATAATTATTTTCACTTTAGACGGTAAATTGAACTATACTGAACATTATTTAAAATGCAATAATTAATAAATGCAATTTATATAAAACATTATTATTATAAAAGTATTTTTACCTATATTACCTAAACATTTAACATAACAGTTTAAAATAAACGTTTAATTTAAATAATTAAATATTTAAAAACATTTAATGAGTAAACACAAAATTTATAAAATACGTCTAAAATTGTGTTATAATATGAACATTAGAAATTTTATGTTTACTTATTTTTAAATTATTTACTTTGATACATTTATTGTTAAAAATACAAAATAAAAACCGTTAATTAATAATTTCCGTTTTACATTACACTTATTATTTCAATTGCAGTTAAAGTAAACAATTTATTAATTAGACAATAAATTGCGTAGGTAATTCAAACTGAACCACAAATTCAAAACTGGATTAATAATTTAATTTAATTATAATTAAATATTTTACAATAAACATCTGTCAACAATAGACATTTTAACAAAACCAATCAATAACCAGCATTTGGTGTTTGCGATTAAACTTAAACTTAAAAAACTTTAAATCAAACAGTGTATTGTCAGCTTTAAATGTTACAACTTTTCAACATTAAAACCTACAATAAACTACAATAAATATAGGTTAGTCGTAATCTCTATATTTGTGTATGTTTTAATGTTATTTGTACTCTTTTTTGTGCATATATATATATTATTTATTTTCTTATCTTTGCTATTTTAAATATTTTACAAAAAACATCTTTCAGTAGTAGACAAACCAAACGTGGACTCGTATTTTAGTGTCGGCGATGGGATTCAAACCCATTTTTACTAAGGTTTAAATTTAAACGCTGTACCGTTAAACCACCCCGGCACTATATATAAATATAATACATGTTTATATGCATGTGACTGACAAATATATACAAAATAAATTTATTTTACAGTTTACGCCTTATTTTCTATTTGAAATTATAAGAAGAAAATAATGCATTAAAAGTTAAAAACAAAAAACACCAAAATCAATTATTTATTTGCTATAAAAAAACATAGTTAATAGAAAACGTTTAGACAAAAGGTACCAACGGTTGGTAAAATAAACACTTTTCTAAAAAAATATTAACATTATTAAAACGCAGAAAACGTACTATCACAAGTCAAAAATTTCAGTAGATTAATTTTATTTAATGATAATTTTTTGTTTAACTTTAATTAAATATTACAAAAAAAGAAATAAACAATGTTTTACGTTATCAATTAATTATTAATGGTGTGTCAAGTAAAACTTATCCAGCTTTTAAGCCACTTTACAAAGAATGTGTCGTGACACCAATAAACAATTATTAAACAAATTACTACAACCAGACCTTCACAATAAATAAATTAATTTTTTTTAAATTAAAAATTTATTAAACCCAATTATAAAAAAAAACAATTAAAATCTTTATTATTTGGCATAAATTTTAAAATTAACTTCAATCAAGAAAAAACTAAATTAAAATATTTTTATAGTCAAATAAACTATCAAACTAATTTTTGATAAAGAAAATAAATTTAAAATTAAAAAAGTAGAGTTAACTTATTGATCTTATGCATTAAAAATATTACAATTGTATGAACTACAACGGAAACATATTAAAGCTTTAAATAAAATAAAATAAAACACTGATATAATTATTCTTAAACCAATTAAAGCTTTTGTAATAAATATTATAAGTATAGCTGATTACGTTAAAAATACTAATTAATATTTAAATCAACAGCTACAAAAATAACAAAAACTTAATTGTAAAGCAAATTATATACAATGTTTAAATACTAAAACGTTATAATTTTATTACTAAGTTGTAATGTTAATTTTTAAAGGCACTTGGTAACAACACACCTGAATTGTATAAATTGCCAAAAACGTATAAATAAATAATTTTTATTAACCCAATTCTATTTATAGTAAAGTTGCCTTATTATATATTTACAAAATTAATCCAGTTATTAAAAAAATACGTTTTTAAAATTATTAAATACATAGTTAAATTTAGCATATGCAGTAAAACAATATTTTTAATTAACACAAAGAATCTTTCTACAAATGTACTGCTAATAAAAACCGTGAATTATTTAACTGACTACATAATGTCAAAAAATCAACATCAGTATAATAAGTAATTCTGGTTTTTAGACACAATGTTAGATTTTACTTTTATAGCAAATCTTATATTTAAAAAAAATGTATAGCAATAGGAAGTTTATTTAGACCAGCATTGACAAATAGTTTTCTATTAAAAATTAAACAACACATTAAAAGATAATAAAAAGCAAAAATTATATATTTGTTAGAGTCTACATTATGTAAATTAATGTTATCCAATCATAAGAACAAAAAAAATTGAGAAGAACAACACAGTTCTATAATTATACATATTATTTTTGTGGAATATGAAGAAATGGTTTAAACGTTTTTAATAAAACTACTTAAATTGGTTAATATCTGAATTACACAAGCTTCTCACCAATATACACAAACTTGCACACGTTAAACAATTGCTCAACTGTGCATTGAATATTTTGTTTAATGATACACAATGACATAATGAAAAAAATTATTTAACAATTGTTAATTAACAATTGATTTAAAAAACATTTATCAAATACTATACAAAGCCATACAAAAACCCAAGTACAAATGCCGGTTTACTTAAAATAAACAATTAAATATATATATATTAAGCAGTTGATTGTTATTTATTGTTAATTTTAAAAGTGAGTAGGTAATATTATTTAATTAAGTTAATGTTGTTTTAATACAACAATTTTATTTATTCTTTTTTTGATTAGATAAATTAAGTAACGCTTTATTTTACTTTATTTTTTTGTAATTAGCAAGATTTAAATACTGCTTTTGTGAAGAGAGATTTACGTAAATAATACAACATAAAAAATAGTTTATTTTTTAAGTATCGTACATTATTTAGACCGATAACTACGTAAAATATTTACATATTGGGTGTGTATATGAATAGTTTAAAAATATATAGATATACTAAATAGTAAGTATTATCTGTGTTATAACTTTAAATTAAATAAAATTATAATAAGTTACTTTTTATTGATATTTTATAAACAAAATATTTTTATTGTTATATAACTATTATAATTTTGTACTAAACCTTTTATTAAAATAAGTATAATAAAATAAAACTTTTCCATATCATTATTGTAATTAGAAAAATTACAAATTAATTAAGTTAGTGTTAACCAAAAATAAATTTATGTGCACAACATATTTGTACATTTTTAGTAAATTTAATTATTTTTATAAACAATTATTTACCTGGTGCACCTAAAATGATAAAATAATTAATCTTTAAAATTAATGTTTAAAATGTTTTACCAAATAAATTGTTGTGTTTTTGTTAAGGATTAAAAAATAAGTAAAAAGTTAAATTTAAATTTAAGCAAATGTAAGTAAATAAAGATACTGCCAACACTAAACGGCGATTTTTATTTACATTTGCCAAATGTTTATTTTTAAATTATGCTTTGGTTAAACATTAAAACAAGAAAATGCCATTAAATATAAAACAAACATATTTTATATTTATTTATTTTTATATAAATTAATAAAAATTATTTAAATTAAATTTACACTGAGTCCAAAATAATAAAAAACAAGTAACTAATTATTTAATCACAGATAGTGGAATATTTAAAACTGTAATTTTTAAATTTTACAAATATAAATTATGCTAGCATATAAATTAAATTTTTATAAATAAAAAATAATTAATAAAGTTTAACATTTACAACTTATTAATATTAGATGTAGTCCGCCGTTATAACAATTAAACAAAAATATAATTGAGTGTATAAAAAAAACCGTTATCTTTTTTACAGAAAAACATTAAATACCAGCAAACATTTTAACAGGCTAAATAGAGGCCAACATTTAGCGTCGGTAATAAAAATTTAAATAAATAAAAAAGAATTAAATCTTGCTTACTTAAGTTAAGTTAAACGTTGTACCACCAGAAAACAGTGGCAGTATATATTAATGTACTTAATAAACGTATTTTGTTTAAATTTAAGTTACTAACATTAACGAAATTTTGAATATTCTATGTCAGTAATAATTATTTTATTGAGTTATATTATTTATATATAACATTATGTTTGTTAATTATGTAATTTATATAAATAATATTTAAAAAATTTTTAAATATATAACTAATTAAAAATTTTATTTATTTTTAAACATTGGTAAGTATTTTAGTATAAATAAGTTATACATATTAATCATATTTTAAATTATGTAGCTCGCTGATCCGTTTTATATTTTATTATTTTTGCTACTTTTATTGTTTTTCAAAAACATGTTAACAGTAAACGTGTTTGCGTAGCACAGCGTACATACTAGTAGTATAAATTAAACTAATATTTTTTTGTATTCAAGTTGAGCATTGTATCAGTTCGGTTTACCATAAAACTACATAAATTAATTAAGATCTGCATTGCACAAGCTCTTAAGCAATTCAACACAAACTTGCACACAATAACCATGCCCAATAACTTTTTTAATGACACACAATAACACAATAAAAAAAATATTAAACAATTGTTAATTAACAATGGATTTTTAACAAAAATTATTAAACACCACTTTAAACCATACAAAAACTCGAGTTCAAAGTTCAACAAAAAATGTTCGTTTATTTAAAATAACCATTTGTAATAAATAATAGTATTAATCTTTTTAAAATCTAGCCAAAAGCAACTATAAAAAGAATCTTTTTTTTAAATTTTTACTAAAAATACTCTTTAGTTAAAACCAAATATTAAATCAAGTTTGAAAATTACTTTAAAGAGGTAATTACGTTTTTAGCTTTGAATATGTTAAAATTTGTTGAACGTTTAATACTAGCATATTGAAATCAGTTTTATATGCACAAAAACAATTTGTTGCTAAATTTAATTTAATTTGTGTTTGTGCATGTTTGTAAGTTGTATTAACTTAAATGTTATATGTACCCACTTTTTATTTACATGTATATATATACCAGAAATTTATATATTTGCGACTGACAAGTATATAGAATATAAATAAATCGTACAGTTTACGCTTTCTTATATTTTTGTTTAGTAAAAACAATTTTATTGTTAATAATATAATATATAACATAATTATAATTAAAAATATATTATTATTTATACCTATAGAACAAAAAACATTAAATACAAAACATAAATAAAAGATCTATTTTAATATTTACAAGTTTATTAATTAATTTTATTATTAAACATTATTTTGTTATAAACTAGTAATAATATATTTTTTTAATGTTTATAAATGCAATATTTTTTTTTAAAAGTATGTACTAATAACAATTAAATTTTTAATAATTTAAACGTAAATAATCAATATACTTAATTTATATAATCAACTGTTATTAAAACATTGATTTACCTTTTGGACCTAAAACATTTAATATAACATATATAAATGTTTATTTACTGTTTTGTTTGTGTTTTAGTATTTTTGTTTAATATTAAATACTATGTTAGTTGTAGACATTTTATCAATGTCAAACTTTGTTTTATAATAGGTACTGGCAGTAAAAATGTATGTATTTTAGTCTTTGCAATAATTATATATTATACCAAAAGGTTAAACATAACGTCTATAAATAAACATTATTTTATATACATATTTTAATGTTTTTATTGTAGATGTAGGTAATAAAAAATACAATTTTTATATAAAAAATGCAAGTAGTTGTATTATGTATATAATGTTTGTTAATAGAATTGGTCCAATTTGTCAGAAAAGTACGAAAACGCATATATATAGTAATTGCAGTTTAATTTAATTTTTTTTGCTAAATTTAACCAATTTAAATAAATATAAAAAACACTAATAATATTATTATATTATTTTATTTATAATAATAAAACACATTTATAAATAAGTAGCTGACTGTTATTTATGTTTATTTTTAAACGTTAGTAGGTAATATTATTTAATTAAGTTATTATTTTAATAGAACTATTTTATTTATTTTTATTAATTTTATTTTTAATTAGATAGATTAAGTAATCTTTTAAGTTAGCTAACAAAATTTATGTATTGCTTTTGTACAAAAAAAACTTACGTAAGTGATACAATGTTGAGTATCGCACATTATATTTGGGCCAATGACTACGTAGAATGTTGATGTATTATTACGTGTATTTAAATACATTAGGTGTATGTTTAAATAGTTTAAACAGTACATAGAAAAATTAAATATGTAGTATTATCTGTGTTATAATTACAAATAAAATAAAATAATAAAAAAATATTTGTTATTATTATTATTAGTTCAAATAGTATTTATTATTATAATTTAAAAGAATAATTTAGTATTATGTTTTTGAATTACATTTAGCACCATAAAACAAAAAAATTACATCATTATGGTAGTTAAAATAATTACAAATTAATTAAATTAATGTCAACTATAACATTTACTATTACGTTTACTGTAGCTCAACGCACGTCCACATTAACTAATGTTGGTAGAAATTAAACTTATGTTTTTTTTAGATTCAAGGCAAGCATTGTATGAGTAAACTATCTTAGCATTCACTTGTTTTTACAAAAATATATAATAAATAAACCAATTAATTATAAAATTAATTATTTTATTTTGCTAATTAATTATTATTCTCATTATTATTATTATTATTATTATTATTATTGTTAAGCATGGTATCAATTAATTAAATTGGAAAACCAAAAATTAATTTATGTGCACAAAATATTTGTACATTGTTACTAAGTTTTATTATTTTTATAAATAATTATTTACCTGGTGCACCTAAAATGTTAAAATAATTAACTTTTAAAATTAATGTTTAAAATGTTTCACCAAATAAATTGTTGTGTTTTTGTTAAGGATTAAAAAATAAGTAAAAAGTTAAATTTAAATATAAGCAAATGTAGATAAACAAAGATACAAAGTTAACTTAATCGAATTAATATTTTTTTACCTGGTAAACCTAAAATTGTTAAACAATATAAAATAATTAACATTTTATCTTAATGCTTAAAATGTTTAAATTAATTAAATGTTAAAATATATACTATGTTTATAACGTATACATTGAAAATATTTAAATTTATTTAAATAAAAATAAATAATATATTTAAATTGAGTAAAATAAAAATATTGTTAAAAATAATTTTACTTTCTAAATTAAAGTTTAAATTTATAAATTAATGTTAAATTTTAACGATTAATTGTTTTTTTACATTTGTAGTTATTTTTTATTTATGTTAATTATTATGCTATAAAACTATAATATGCTAACAAAAGAATGTATTTTAACTACAATTAATTTTTTTTGGTTCTATTAGCCAATAAAAATGTACACATTTATGGCATTTATGTTATAAAAATAGGACAATTAGCACAAAACATAGACATATTTAACTTAAAAACGTTACACTTAATGTTAAAATAATTTTTACCTCCTGAAAATTAAAAAATTAAATTTATAAAATGGTGTTTAATTTTACCAATTATTTGTTTCTGTATTTTTGTAATTATTACTAAATTTATATTAATTATTATATTATAAAATTAATAAACAGAAAATAAAAATAATCACAAAAAATAAAATATTAGTTGCATTTTACTACATAACAACAGAAACTATAATTTGGAAAAAATTAATAATAATAAAAAATTATTTTATATGCAAAAATTAAATATAACCATAATATAATAGCATAACAAAACGTTGTTTAGTAAATTATAGTTTTATAAAACTGTAATTACAACTACTACTTAATATGCACAAGTTTAACTATGTGCTTTTTATAAAATAAGAGTAAGTTAATTTAACACATATAACTTGTTTAAATGCATTTAAATATACTATTAATTGTGGTTATTGCAAAGCTCGATTAAAACAATTTTGAGTTAAACAATTTAAACAATATAATCTTAAAATACTGCAATTTTACAAAATAATATGTTGTACATTTCATAAAAAATACATAATACATAATATATTACAGTTTTAAAATAATACACATTATGACGTTACTACAACGTTACTACAAATATATTGGTAACGCACACATTTTTTTTGTTCAAAAATATTAACTTATTGAAAGTACTTTACCAACATAACTAACAATTGTTAATATTAAAAAATTGTACAACTACAAGTAGAATCAGAGCTCACTATTAGTAAACAGAATAACACAACTAATTACTAATGCCAAACATATTATATATTTTTTAAAATGACATGCACGTATACAATCAAAACAAAATTTTATTAACCGAATCCTAATTTTAAAATATTTATTAACCATTTTTAGCATTTACAATAAGAAATGTTATACATAAATAATTATTTTTAAATTTAAATTTACGTTGTTACAAAATTTGACTCAATGCATTTGCCAACAAATAAAACAACAAAACATTTAAAATTAAATAGATATTTAAAATATAACCCTAATTTAAAAAAAATTATAACAAACATAAAATCTAAATGTCAAGATTATTTTTCCACATTAAACAAAATACTGTAAAATACTTAGACAAATAGTATCTATTTAAAAAATCAGAAGATATAGTATACTACACGTAATTTTAAAAATGTCAATTAATGTAACAATTCTCTATATTGACAGTAATTTGCCATTACAAAAGTGATGAATTATTATCATTATTATTATTATTATTATTATCAAGCTTTAAAATCTCAACATAAAATACATTTTTACTATCAATATAAATATTAATAAAATTAAAAATTAGAAAATGTAGTAGTACAAATAATGGGACTAAAATGAAATAGATTGTCATATGTTAATGAATATAAATATAGTCAATATAGTAAGCATGTCATTTAAAAAAAAATTAAAATTACTTAACATTAAAGAATCATTGTAAGACACATTTGTTATTTTATACTGTAAGATGTCCAAATTAGTTCAAATAAATTTGTGGGTGGAATAATTTATATTTTGATAGATTTGTTAGTAGTTTAATTTTGCTTAATTCTGGATTGGTTAATATTCTGGATAAGTAAGGTAGATATGAATTTTTGTATTGATTAGTTTTGGCTTTTATGTGCAGGTTAGTTTTACTTGGGTAATTGTTATTACTTTTAATTCTTAATGCTAATTGTATACAAGATTTAAAATGTTTATTAACAATATTAATCAATAAACGAAAAAATTTAATTTTTGCAGATTTTGATACCTATGATATTAATATTTTTAAAAACCACATAATCCTGTATTAATAAACCAGAAAAAATTATAAAATAGCAATATAATATTAAAGGTTAAAAACATGATGTAACGAACAATTTAGTATTATAATTGTTAACATTTTGTTTTTTTAATCTTTTTATGTAGTAACATAAAGATTTGGTTTTTAAAAATATATGTTTTATATGATTACACCAGGTAAATATGCTATGTATGTTTACACCAAAATACTTAATTTTGTTACAAGTGCATATGTTTGTTTAATTTAATTTAAATGTTTTGTTTAATTCCATTGTTTCTTTTGGAAGCCTTGTTGTAAATTTTTCTTCGTCAAGGGATTCAGTAATGTAATAAACAAAACTGGCTACACAGTTAAGAATGGAATAATTATTTTATAAGCAAATTAATATTAACCATTACTAATGTTCAATATACACTTAAAATCGTTAAATATTTTTTAAATTAATTTTAAGAACACTGAGGTGCACGCAAATGGGCATTAGTGTTTTGGATTTGTTAATAAGACATAAACTTTTGGAATAAGTGTGATTTGTGATATATACCAAGTATCAGCTACTTCACAATTTATAAAGATTTGTTTATTATTGTAGATAATAATAGAGTAATTGCTAGTAGGCATAATTATAATAAATTGCGACTTGTTCCATCAAGTCTAGGTAAAGTGCTTGGTTTACAACTGTTAATTAACGTTTTAAATATTAAAGTTGATAACAGATGTTAAACAATTTTTAGTTAATTAATTAAATTTTGATATGTTTGAGTTGTTTGAAGTATAATAGTCATTTAGTTTTTTAGCATCCAATTTAAATTAATTTATTAAAAATTTTGTTAATATTTTTTAAAATAGATTGTGAATCACGGTTTAATTAAAAACAATTATGAAGATAGTTATTAAGTTTGTTTATTTTCAGTTTAATTTGTTTGTTTAAGTTTTTTATTTTAGTATATTGACTAGATTTATATAGTACCTTTTTTGTCGTCTAAGCTTTTTAAAATTTAATGAACAAATATTGTTGTTTGTAATTTTAACCTTTATTACTAGATAATATTTGTTAATATAAATGTTAATAAAAATAGTAAAAGGTACAGTATCTTTATTTATGCTAAGATTGTTCAAATTAATGTTATTAATGTTGATTAGTGCGGATTTAAGTAATGCTACATTTAAAGTTGATGTATCTCGCACATATATAAATAAGTTACAAATAGAATTTAAAAATTATAAATAATGATGCTTCAAGTATATTTTTAAAAACAAACAAATTATAAAGTGGTCAAATGTTGACATGGGTGCATGTTGTTTTATTGAATAATAATTAGGGGCATCTATAAAAATATAATTTAGTTGCTTTTAAAATTTTGTAGAAAAAAATAACTAGATTAGTAACGTTCATTAGTTTAAATAAGTTAGTATTTGCATGATTCAAATAACCAGCTAGTACAATTAAAGTATTTTTATTAACTTTAATAAATAATTAATTAGTTTTTGTAGAAATAATTAATTTTCACAGTGCTGGCAAAAGTTGCTTGTAAACATGTATAATAGCAACATATATTTATTACTGCAATTAACAATTAAACACTTAATTCCATTTTGCGTATATTTAAATTTTGATTTAGGATCATTAAAGTATTTTTTTATTACTGTTTGTAATAAGGCCTTCCCCAAGTTTCTTGGTAAAATTTGTTAATCAAATCAAAATATAAAAACTTTAGAGAGTGCTATAAGAATATTATTAACATGTTTATGCAACTATAAATCTTGAACTAATATCACAGCTATTTATATGTAATTTGTTTGTTATGAAAAATTGTAAATCAAAAATGTTTTTAAACATTGACCTGCAGTTTAATGACAATATGTATGCTTTAGTTTGTTAAAAAAAATTAGAATTAAATTAGGGCATTTTCAAAATGGGGATTTTGGGGATAGAAATATATGCCTGTTAAATTTTATTCTGATTGATTTCATTCAAAATAAAAAATGTAGAAAAATTTATTTATAAAAAAAAAATAATAAAATATTAAAAAAATATTAAATAATTAACGGTAAAAAATTCTTTAATTTCGGTGTTATGGGAACGTAGCGCAGCCATTCGAGGGCCCGATTTAAAAAAATACAATTTTAATAAATTATATTTTATTTTATTAACAATAAACATTAATTAATTATTTTTTATATACAATGGCTTTTAATATATTTCCTTTTATAACTAAATAAATTAATTGTTATATTAAAAAAATATGTATTTACAGAATTAAAAAATATTTTATGTGCAAATACAATTTTGCATTATTATATTATTTTATTTAATTGCATAAACAAATATTTACCTTGTTTACCTAATATTAGTAATTTAATTAAAACAATTGACATTTTATTTTAACGCTTATGCTAAATTTACAATAGTTAAACTAACAAAGTATTGGTTAAAAAATAAATAAATTGGTTAATTTAAGTCTAGAAAAACATAGACAATTGATTTATTAGTAACACTAAGTAAGAGTTTTTGTTTAGTTTTAACAAATGTTTACTTTTGTAAAATGTTTTTACAAACATCATTAGTAGCCAACATAATTAATTATAATTTTTATTTATTTTGTTATTTTAGTCAAAAGCAGATGCACAAATTTATAACATTCACATAATATAAATAATACATTTACCATTAAAAATGGATTAATTACTTTGCAATAAACAATATTTACCAATAAATATTTATTTCCAATTTTATAACTAACATAAATTAATTGTTTATATCTACAAATAATTTATTTTTACAAATGCAAAAAAGTTTTACGTGCAAATTATTGAATTTAATCTAATTATGCAAATGATTAATTACCCGGTTCACCTAAAGTTGTCAAAATAAAATAAAATAATCAACTTTTTGTTTAAATAATTATGATAAATTTTAAAATGTTTGAGCTAATAGAATGTTTACAAAATAAGCAAATAAAACGGTAAATTTAAATCTAGGTAAATGTAAATAACAGAGTTATTATTATTATTAGATACTTGCGGTTGTTTAAGTTTACAAATATGTGTTTATAAAAATGTTTTTGTTAAGCTTTATGTGGATATATATATTAATATTATATTTAAAGTAACTCATTAATTTTAACGTTAATAAAAATTAAAACAATCAATTTGTTTAAAAAAAATTTTTTTTATTGTTAAAATTGTTATGTGCAGTATAGAATATAAATTAACATATTAGTTTAAATACAAATAATTAATATATTTAATTTAAATAAAACATAGTTTCGTTAAATAATAAATACTTATAGAACCTAAAATATTAAATATTAAATTTACATATTTAATTTTGAAGTAATTTACATTTAAAACTCTACTTAAAACCATTTATTACATACATTATTAAAAAGTAAAATAAAGCACACGTAAACAATTATAAACTTGTAAACATTACATTAAGAATTTTTTACATTATAGAAAAAATAATTACGTTAAAACAATTATTAGTTGATAAACAACAACTTACTCATTTAATTAGAACATTAATATTTACGTGTTATATCAAATATTTTAATTATATAAAACAAACCCAAATTTAAGCAAAATTATTTGTGTTTTGTTATATTAAATAATAATAAGTTATATTAAAATAAGCTAATTAAAAAAATAAATTTATACAAAATAATCAACATACTACTTATACAATTAAAATTAATTTTTATAAGCAGAAATTGTGCAGTCAAAACAAGAACCAAGATTTAATACTCTAAAAAATGACGGCGGGGTCATACATACAGTTGACATTTTTTTTTAATGTACATTATTGACGTTGCTAACACAATTACATATAGAAAAATATTTGTCTTTGTTAATTGCATTAAAATTGCTTACCAATATAACAACGGAGGCTTTGAGTCAGCACACAATAGCATACCACAAACTAAATAATTATTTTTACAATTTATTTATATATATTTAATATACTTCAATTGCAGAGCTAAAAGATACTAAAATTAAAGTATTATAACAAATTTGTTATTATTTATTAAATAGTTTTATATATAAAAATGTTATTTTTCTAATTTCTTTTAAAGATTTAAATGCAAATGTTTACCTGGAACACCTAGAGTATAATTTAAGTAACTGTTACTATATTATTTTTATAAAAAATAATGCTATTATAAAACTAAAAACAATTGTTTTTATAAATTAAAAATAATATTATTTGGTGTTTGTAAAAAACAAAATTTTTTTAACAATTTGTGTAATTTTCTAAATTAAATTTAAAAAAATAATAGTACTAGTACTTAAATGTTAATAAGTTTAGGAAATAGTATAGCAAATAGTATAACTACCGAACAGTTATAAAGTTAGGTAATTAAACAAATGTTAATATTTTTTAATAAATAACTTGTAATTTTTTTAATAAACATTCTGAAATAATAATATTTTTGCTACGTTTTTCAACAACATGTAAAATGTTTTTTTTAGTTTGGTTTATATAACTAAAATCTAATTGTGTATCCAAGGCTAGGTGCAGTTTATTTATTTATGCAATGCACTATTATACACGTTAATAATATTATTATTATTATTTGTTGGGTTATTTTAAATTATTTACAAAAAACACTATCTAGCATCAAACATTTTGTCAAAACTAAACATCGGCCAGCATTTAATAACGGTGATGGGATTCAAACCCATGCTTACTTTGGTTTAAGTCAAGTGCTGTACCGCTAGACTACCCAAACGCACATCACAATTTAAATAATTATTTGGTTTGATTAAAGTTTATTTTAATTTATTGTAAAAAACATTAATTTTATAATTAATGTAAAAAAACTAAAAAACATATTATTTGTGCTAATGTTCTGCTAATTAAAATAAAAAACCAAATATCAAATTTATAAAAAAACCATAAAAATATCCTTAGTGTTTTCAACATATTTAACTGTATATCCTTCACTATTATTGTCAGTCTAGAATAAAATTAGTTTTTAAGATTTGTTTAATTATATTTCTTATACTTAAAAATAAATTTTACAAAACTACAAATATATTTATATTTTTTATCTAAATTATTGTAGACATTTAATTTTTCTTCTTTTTGTTTTTTATAAGATTTCAAATCTCAAAAAATCGTTTTCAAAAAACACAATGATTTTTAAATTAATAACTTTAATGCACACGTGATATATAATACTATTATTGTTTTATTATAATTTTAAAAAAATTTATTATTGTTTATGTTCTATAAAAATCATTTTTAAAATCTGATAGCTTGTAATCAGATTTGTAAATTGTTTCGTACTTAAAAAAAAGGTTTGTCATTTTTAAGATAAAAATTATTATTATTATTATTATATTATTATTATTATTATTACTATCATTAGTAATAATACAAAGCATAAAATACATTTTAATAAAGACCAATTATTAAAACATTAATAAAACTGGCTATAATTTAACACTATTAAACCTGTGGTATTAAAATAATTGAAAAACTCAATTTTTTACATTTACAGTTTTATAAATAATTTGAGATAGTTTTTAAATTTTAAAAAATTACAATATAAAATATTTAACAATAATTCTAACATATTATATTTAGTTAAATAATAAAATTATTCAGCTAAAATTTACTAAAAATATTGATATTAAAAAAGTCTTATTATTACTTAGAATTATATTTTGGTTACAAAAATTATTTAAAAAATAATATTTTGAATCATTTTTTTAAAACTAAAATGCAATTGTTTTTTAAAAACGATTTGTTTTTTATGCAACATTTAAATTTGTTAATATGCACTTATGTACGAGTACATTTAGTACATTTATAAAACCAATTTAAATGCAGAACATACCTGGTATTTATTAAAAAATTATGTAATAAAACAAACTTTACTAATATTTAATAAATTACTTAGTAAGTTTTAATTGTTATAATAGTAATTACAAAAATAACAATTGTTTTATATTTATTTACAAATGTATAAAAAATATTTCTTTATTAATTTTGTATGCATTTAATATATTAATTAAATGTATTATTATATAATATATATATATATATATATATATATATATTATATATATATATATATATATATATATATATATATATATATATATATATATACTAATTTTAACACATTTGTAGAACAGAATTAAAATGTCAAAACTTACCTGGTGCGCCTAAAATATGTTTAAAATATTGTAAATAAAATGGTAAGCTAATATTTTTATTATTTAAAGAAAATAGAATTTAAAAACATTTGTTTTTTAGAATTAAAAATAAAAGAATTTAATGTTTATAATGTGTTAAAAAACTAAATGTGTTATACTAATGTTCTACAAATTAAAATAAAAAAAACCAACAATACATATTTTAAAAAAATTAATTTAATAAAAAATATTATTATTTACATAATTGCCAATATATTTAATTGTATAACGTTTAACTTTCTTGTAGGTACATAATCAATTAGGTTAACTATATGTATTTTTATAAATTATTGTAAATAATAATTGTTTTTGTTTTATTGTTTTAATAAAACCTCAACTCTTACATAAATATTTAAAAAAACAATATATGTAAACATATTTAAATTCTTTTGTTTTACTTTGCGCGAGCAATAGTCATCTTTAAATTAATAAAATAATTTATTTTAGTACAAACGTTATGTAAATATACATGTAGCAAAATTATTATTTTATTATAATTTTTTAACAATATTTATTGTTATAATATTATATTTTATAGAAAATATTTTTAAAATCTGATAGCTTGTAATCAGACGTGCAAATTAGTTTTTAGCTCTAAATGCATTTACAGTAATCTGCATAACATTTATTTTAATAATAAAATTATTTTAATGTATTCTATTAAACATACTATTACACAGACTAAATATACATGCAAATACATTTATTATAATTTATATATATATATATAGATATACCTCTAAAATCTAATAAATTAATACAAAATTTATGTACTAACGTTTAATTAAATTTTATTTATTTGTTTTGATTTTGTAAAAATATATTCATATTAATAAAAACATATTTAATCTATTAATAAGTGTTAATTTATTTTCCAATTAGTAGTTGTTTATATTACAATTATATAAAATATAACGGCAATTTGCATATAATGAATGTTTTTATTAAAGTGTATTTAACATAAAAAACGTATTTGTCTAATGATTAAATAAAATTATTGTTTGATATACTTTATTTTTTTTGGGTTTTAAAACAAATAATTATAAAAATAAGCTAAACATATTAAATTGTTAATTGTAACATAAAATCAAAAACGTCATAAACTTTTTTTGAAACTATATTTAAAAATAAAAAGCATTTATTATTATTATTATTAACCTTTGTTATCTCACTAGAGATACATTCAGCGTAAAATACTTTTTTACCATCAATATAAAAAAGTAGTACTACAAATAATTAGATCAAAATAAAATAGAATGTCATATGTTAATGAATATAAACATAGTCAATGCAGTATACATGTAATTGCTAAAAATATATTCAAAATTACTATATATAAAATGAGTCTTTATAAGGGACACTTGTTACATTATATTGTAAAATGTCCAAATTAATTTAAATAAATAACGGGTGAAACAATTCCTACTTTAATAGTAGTTTTATTTTGTTTGATTCTAATTAGGTTAATATTTTTAATAAGTAAAGTAAACATACATTTTTGTATTAATTAGTTTTGGTTTTTATGTGCAGGTAAGTTATTCTTGTTTTTTCAGAACCTTTAGAAATGTTTAAAGCTGCGTGTAGTTTGTAATTTTTACTACTTTTAAACCTTAATGCTATTTGCATACAGGATTTAAAATGTTTATTAACAATATTACTCAATAAAATAGAATATCTAAATACAGCAGATTTTAATACCAATAATATGCATTGTTTTAAAACAACGTAATCCTGTTTTAATAAACCAGGAAAAATTATAAATGAGCAATATAATATTAAAGGATAAAAACATAATGTAATAAACAACTTAGTAATATAATTGTTAACATTTAGTTTTTTTAATTTTCTTATATAATAGCATAATAATTTAGTTTTTTTTAATATATGCTCTAAATGATCACATCAGGTATGTATGCTATTAATGTTTTTACCAAGATATTTAATTTTGTTACAATTTTATATGCTTGTTTGTTTTAATTTAAATGTTTTGTTTTACTAATTTATTTTTAAACAATGTAAATGTTAGCAATATTTGTACGTTATTAAAAAGTATATTTTATATATATTAATGTTAATACAATGTTTTACCATTATGTATGTTACTTAAACACATATTTAGCGACAATACATACAGTTACAGGAACACACTAAAACTTGAATAAACTTAAGTTTAATTTCAAAAATTATTTTAAAAAGCAATAAATAAATAATAACCGCTAGCACTATCTTTAATATTTTTGTTTATTATAGATTTAAATTAACTAATTTATTATTTACTAGCATTTTACGGTTGCAGTAACATAAGTTTAAATTTAACAAATAAATGCAAAAACAAATTGAATTTGTAAGTGTAACAAGATATAAATAAAAAAATAATGCATGTTGGTAGTTTATATGTCAGTAAATGTACTTTCTATTATTATTAATGTTATATTTTTAACCTCATTAAATTAATTGTATAATTTAGTTGTAAGAAAGAAAATGACATTGCATGCAAATAGTTAATATATCTTACTTGATTGTACTAATACTTGCAGCATGCATAACACCAAAATATCTGCAATAAAAAATATAATTACTTACGTAAAATTATTTTCATTGTAATAATTTGTTCAAAAAAATTATTTGTTTTTTGTACTTGTCTATATTTTCTTTACTTTTAAATAAGTAATTTGCATTGACCAATTAATTGTGTGTAATTTAAAAATATTAAATTTAGTAACTATTACTTGTAGTTATAAAAATGTGCTACATCACAAGTTTCCTATTAGTATTTTAAATTTAAAAGTATGTTAAAAATCATTTCATTGTTCAAATGTTAATATGTGCAAAAACAAAATTTATTTTAAAAAGCATAAAGTGTTACATGAAATAAAAATATAATATAAATAAAATTTGTTTTAAGTACTAAACACTATTTCAGTTTGCTTATTATAAAAATAAAAAAATGCATTATTTATATATATATATATATATATATATACATTTAAAATTAAATCTTACCTTTTTATTATTTGTCACACTATTATTTTTACTGAAAATACTTTTAGCACACAAAGAAATGTTTATTGTCAGTAAAATAAGATAACACTAGTAATAACATAAATAATGATAACAAAACAAAATGTGAAATAAACATTTTATGTATAAAATGTAAATACTAATAAACGCAAACTTTTATAACGACTGTAATATTTAAACAAAATAGATATTTATGCAATGTACAAATTATTTTTAAAATTAATTCATTAATGTATCGGTATATTATATTTAAATAATTAAAATTAGTAAACTTGTTTATTCGTTAATTGATGTAAATTAATCGTAATTTGTATTACTGTTTATATTCATGTTTTTATCTATGATCATTATATTGTTAATTTAAAAATAAATGTTTAAAATTAAAAAAGATTTAATTTAAATTAATTTGTTATTTTTTAATGCTGTTCTGTAAAAAATAATTAACAAGAATTTAAAATAGTGTTAAGAAATTATTATAGTAACCAAACATTTAAAATAATTTAAAAACTTTGCTTTGATTTCTACTATAAAATATCAAGTTCCTTTTAAATTTTAGTTAAAAGTTAATATTTACATACGTATTAACATTAAATATACATTACATCTTATTAAAATAATTTTTAAAATATTTAGTATCTTAGGTGTTTTTTTTTAAATATTAAAAACTTATTTTTTGTTTGTTAAAAAATCTATTATTTACGCTTGCGTGACGTGCTGATCAAAAGTTGCTTATTGTTAACGCGCTTGCTACGTGTCTTGTGGCATTGTTATTTGTTTTTTGTTGTTTTTGGTGTTTTGGTGTTTTTAGTGTTTTTAGTGTGTTTATTGTGCATCCAGTGTTGCCCTATTTTTTAATCGGTCCGATTTGTATAAATTGTGCCTTTAAATTTTTTAAAATAATCGTTTTGGTATTTGTGTCATCTGTGCAACCTGAGTTGTATAGCTGATTAAACAAGTGCGAATTGCATAATTCGTATTTGAAACGTTTTTGTTAACTCTTTAACTGATTATCACTTTGCTTTGCATTGTGATATTTGCTTTTTACTATATTTTAACAGTTATTTCAGTTTCTTCCGGCTTAATGAAGACCTCCCAAACCGCATTTTGTGGAAGACGGAGGTGTGGTAAGTTGGTCAAGTCTGGTATGTTTTGTTCTGGGTGTAACACCTGGTTTCATAAAAAGTGTACCGGTTTTTCAGTTTTCAATTATACAGATTTAGCAAATAGTAGCGTTGATTTTTACTGCATCAACTGCCTTTGGGTAAAGAACCTTAAGTCTAATGACCCAAAGGATTGTTCTATTTCAGAACTACTTAATCTAATCAGAGAAGTCCAAACCAGTAACTTAGTCCTCAAAAACTTACTCGCTGCACTTCAAGAGTTTGTTTTAATTGTTTCTACGAAACAGTCTAACAATATCAGTTTCCTCAAAGACACAGTAGTATCTCTTTCAACAACAGTCTAGGATTCTTTGCTCCCAACTACAAAAGCCGTCCTTAGACTATCGCAGGATAAAATTTTATTTGCAGCCAAACAATTTGTTGCTGATAAACGCCGGGAAAATAATTTAATAGTCAGAGGGATCCCAGAGACAGCTACTAACTACAAGGACATTGTCTCTGAGCTGATCAATTCCTGTCTCCCGTCAGCTCCCAAAGTTAAGATAACAAGTATGTCCTGCAAGCGTCCCCATACCTTCCCTCTTATCATTGTCAGCGGTACCCCATGCGTCGTTTCTGATATTTTAAGCATGTGGCCTTTAATTCGCAAAAATTTTCCTGGAATTCGTTTTTATAAAGACCATCCTTGCCCCAAACTCGCGGCCATCCCAGTAGTTAAACTTACTCTTCTTAAGCTAAAGGATACCTCCTCACCCCTCTCCACTGCCCAGGATTTTTTGTTTCCGCCCCGAAGTCGCGTCCCATTTTACCTTCGCCTAAAAAAATTAAAACCGTTATTGCCCTCCCCAACCCCGTCCCACTAAATATTTTTTATACCAACGTTTTCAGTCTTTCGAATAAGCTCATCGAATTAACCAGCCTGGTTAATGATTCTAAACCCCACATAATCGGCATCACTGAAATTTGGTTATCAGATGATATACATAATAATGAACTACTAATCCATGGCTACAATATTGTCCGACGTGACTCAAGGGTCTCTAGATGCGGTTGTCTCTTTTATATCAAGGATGACATTAGTTTCTCTTCCCTTCCTTTCTCGGATTATTCTGAACATGGATATAATCTTCTTTCTGTTGCGATTACCCTTTCCTCTAAAAAAATAGCCCTTTTCTCTATTTTTTATTGTCCCTCCTCTCTCTCAAATGCTTCAAATAAGTCCCTTTTCCAAAACCTTCACTCTGTGTTATCGACCAAACATCACTACCATATTTTGATGGGTGATTTTAACGTTTCTTCCATTAATTGGGACTCTCTCAGCTGCTCCTCTAAATCCTTTTATACTTCGCTCCTCCAATTTAGTATAGAGCACGCACTTTACCAACACGTTCGCTCTCCTACCAGGTTTAAGATTGGCAGCTCCCCCTTTTGCCTAGATCTAGTTTTTATAAACAAAGCCTCGTTATTAAATAGTATTGTCCAACTCCCCCTTTTAGGTAAGAGTAATCACACTTTACTTGCCCTCAAAATCAATTTCCCTTTACCAATTGTGGGCTATAAGCCTCAACCCCTGCATATTCCTAACTTTTGCAAAGCCGATTTTCTTGGTCTCAAGAACTTCCTAAGGCAAGTCAACTGGGACTCCTCAAATAATGACCTAGATGCTACATATAACCACTTTTGTCAGTCCATCCAAATAGGTATAGAACGTTTTATTCCCTTTTATTTTCCTACCTGTTTTAAACCCAAAATCCCCCGTTTTATTATTCGTATTATTAAGTCCCGGAATATAGCTTTTTATAAGTGGAAATCGTCAGGACTCCCCTCCTTCCTCTATTGTTACCTAGACCTTTGTAGTAAATCCGTTGCTTGACTCAGACGGCTTAAAAACCTCAGACTCTATTCACTCCTAAGCAATGCTAAATCGGATAATAGTCTTCTCTTCAAATTTATCAAGAACAAACGGAGTTACGACATCTCTCTTCCTAAGCTAAAAGATAATACCGGTTTATTTATACCGCTCCCTGAGGTGTGCAATACCTTTGGGGAATATTTTAAGTCCGTTTTCAATCCCGACTTTTTAATTAACTCTCTTCCTGATTCTGCCATCGATTCCGGTAGCCCTACCATTACTCCCCATATAGTGTCTAAGTACTTGTCCCAGCTTAAATCAACATCCCGCGGTGCTGACGACCTCTTTCCCAGAGTCCTTAAAGAATGTGCATCCGAACTCGCTACTCCCCTTACCCACATTTTTACCCGCTCCATTCAGTCCGGCATTTCCCCTGCAATTTGGAAGCTTACTTTTATACTTCTCATTTATAAGTCCGGTTCCAAATTTAAGCCCGATAGCTTTAGACTCATAAGTATTCTGTCTTGTTCCAGCAAAATCCTCGAGAAAATAATAAAATCTCATCTAATGGGTTTCATCACACACAATAACCTTATCAACCCAGCTCAGCATGGGTTTATGCCGGGGAGATCCTGTCTCTCCAACCTCTTTGAGTTCACCAAGAACATTACCCATAAGCTGGAACTTTTACCATTGGTCAACGTTATTTATTTTGACTTTTGCAAAGCCTTTGACAAAGTTTCGCATTCCGCACTGCTTAGTAAACTCAAATCCTTTGGTATAGGCTCTTTTCTCTTAAAATAGATACACGACTTTCCTTTAAATCGCCAGTTTAGCGTTAAATTAGGAAACGCATCTCCCCCCTCCTACCCAGATTACTTTAGGTGTTCCCCAGGGATCAGTACTAGAGCCACTTCTTTCTGTTATCTACATCAATGATTTGCTCTCGGTTGTTTACTCTGAGATCCTTCTCTATGCTGATGATGTCAAAATTTGGGGCTCTAACCCTGAACAATTGCAACGAGATATCAATAACATCTATTAATGGTCTCTTGATAATGCTCTCCTTCTAAACATTTCCAAGTGTAACCATTTCTGTTTCGGGAAATTCTTTGGAAATCAGTTCAAATTCCCGAGTTTCCAGAACATCACCAAAATTGACACGGTTAAAAATCTAGGAGTTATTTTTAACCCTTCCCTCAGTTTTTCGTCCCATCATAATAAAGCAATTCTAACCTGTTATCGTCTTACTAAGTTTTTCAGGCGTAATTTGAGAAACCCACCGGTTAGCTGTACTTGACTACTCTATCAACTTTATATTAGGCCGCATCTTGAATACTGCATTCAAGTGACTTCCCCTCTTTTAAGAGCCAATATAGTCAAACTGGATAAAGTCCAAAAAAGCTTTACTAGGCTGCTGCGTGCCCTTAAAAGCGTCTTCTACTCTAAGCGATTAGAAACCCTCCGCCTCTTTCCTCTGAAAGATAGAAAACTCCGGGGCGATCTCATCCTAGTTTTCAAACTTATCAAGTCCAATCAATTTAAGCATTTCTTCACAATTTCCAGCTACCCTAGGAGAGAACACCCTCTCAAGCTCTCTAAACCCCGCGTTCAATCCCGCATATGTCTTCACCACTTTTCCTATAGGGTTATTTTCGCCTGTTTTAGCTTGCCCTTGCACGTTGTGTTAGCCCCATCCATTCAAGCATTTAAATTGGCATACGATAAGCTTTTTCTTCTTAATTTTACCTAACTTTTTTAACATTCTTTTATTTTTATTTATACATTTTTGTTATTCATATTTGTTACTCATGATATCCGATAAAAATAAACAGAGTACTAAAAGGAGTTTCTCTCCTATTTAACTCGTGTATCAACCTGAAACCTGAAACCTAAAACTTAAAAAATATAATATACTCTGTTTTGCTAAATTATAAAAATAATCAACACAAATTTAGTTATTTGCTACCTAGAATCAGGAAATATAATATGTTTTAGTTTCTGTATTACAAAAAGTTTAATTATTTTTTATTACAAAATAAAGCACTAATATTATGTTTTTTAATAATAAAATAAAATTGTTTTTAAAACTAATAATTTTAAATTGTAACTAATAAAACAGTGACATAAAATAATTAATATATTTGATAGTAAAATTTTACAGTTAAAAATAATATATAAAAAACATATATTAAAATGGTTTAATAAAAAGTATTAAAAAACCCTTATATAAAAAATATATTAATCAATTTAAACAGTGGTATTCCGATAATGTTTTTTAATATACTTACTTATGCAAAGATTGCGATTGTTTTTAAAAACAAAAACTTGTATTGTAATTTAGCAAAATTAATTACAACTGTTTTTTAATTCATTTTGTTTAAATAAAATTTTAAATTAATTATAACAAGGGCTAAATTAAATATAATTGTATTTTTAATAATCACTATTTAATAGTTCTAATATTAAGATTATTTATTTTAATTTTTTATAGTAAAACTTAACATGTATAAGCATATTTAAAGCAATAAATATTTGTTCAAATTAATTATTTTTAAAAATATAGTTTACATTAAACTATATCACATTTTAATAAAAACACCAAATCAAGTGACTACGAACACAAGCTATTTTATTTATATTTTAATACTTTGGAGTAAATTATAGATAAAGCAATTTATTAAATCTAAATATTAGATATACTTGGCATTTTTTATTAGATACAATATATAATTATAACATTATACACAAATTTTAATTATCAAAAATAATTAAATTTAAAATAACATTGTTTGTTTGTTGTGTAACTGCTGCAATTGTTTTAGTTTAATAACTATGTTTTTTAACGCTAATTAGATTAAAAGTTGTATATATAAATAGTGACATAAGTGAATTCAATGTTAACCTACTATACTATTAAAATGTATGTAGCACTTGTTACATATCTTAGACATATCTAACGTTTATTAATAAGTATCTTAGATAATAATCTACTAATATATATACATTTAATATTATTTCCGAATACATTTTTAATATAATACACAATAACATTTGTTCTAGCAATAAAGCACCATACCATTATTATGAAAACTTAAAAACAAACACAAATAATTGGTTTACAAAAATAGTTTTATTTACTAAATTACATAAATGTACAAAATAAAGGTAACATATTTAATAATGTTAATAATTAAAATAAGATCCACTTTTTTTTAATCTCTGTCAGCCAACTTGATTAGGAATCTATCAACACACTAAAACAGTACTTCAAAATGCAATCTTTAACAACATAATTATTTTTTGTTTTTAATGGTATGTCAGTTTCTATGCGGTTTACTACACATTTTAAAATACTAAAAACCTATTTAATTACTTTGAGGTTTGGCCTATATAGTGGAAGTTGATTAAAAGTAAGCTTTTTGTTTTTTAAAGTTTTTGTGGTTTAAATAAAAAAACTTATAATAAGTTGTAAATCATATAAAAATACATATTACTACTTTTAATACATGCATTGTTTTAAATTATTTTTAAATGTCCTATAACATTTCTAAACAACTCACTATAAAACAATTCTTTAAATATTTGTACAATTTTACGTTGTTTAACTGGCCACTAATACGCATTTATTTTGGAGACTGACTGTATTTAATTGCAAAATTTACTTTGTCTTATGAGAGATGTGCAATTTTTATGGCAGGACAAATGTAGCTGCGTTAAAAATTTAAACTATGAATAACTTTTAAATGTTCAGTCCATGGTTCGTAAGGTATTGCACAATTACCTGTAAAGTATGTTGATTTTTAAAATAACGATAGATAATGTTTGTACTTTTTAGCACATTTTACCCGTTGTATTCTATGAGTATGACTAATTGGAGCTTTTTTAGCAACTGTTTTAAATATACAGTTTTTGGATTTTATGATTTTTTTTACAAATGAATAATACATATTATTTAAGTACTGATTTTTTATTTGTTTTAAATTTATTGTTCTATGTTTTTAAGCTGCATAATTACAAACAAATCATCTTGTTTGCTTGTTGGATGTTTTTTTACTCACTGTGAGTTATTTTGGGCTAGTTTTATTTTTCAACATGATGTACACAGTAGAAACAACTACGTTCATGCATTTGGCAATTGTTTTAAGTTTTTGCCCTTTTATAAAACTATGAACTAATGTGTAATCATGGAAAAACAAATAACGACTTTGAGCTGTTTTAACCATAAGTATTAAATGGGCGAAAATAAGAAGATTTTTTGTCAAAATTACAATTTTTGACTTATGAAAAATCATTTTATAATTTTTTGGAATAATATTTGTTTTAAAATTCTTTATAACAAAATACATTTAAAATCAATTAATTATTAATTGATTAAAAAATAGAGTGCAAATTTGTAAATATATGTATAAATAGTTACTATATTCTAACAATAAGTATTTTTAAATATAAAAGTAATATAAAATTAAAATATTTTGCTAAATAATTATTTTTGTAAATAAATTACATATTTTAATATTTAATAAATTTCAACTAAAAAAAATTAAAGTTTAGGCATTGCAATGCCAGCGTATATATCAATGTTACACATATATTGATAAATGTAGCGCATTAATTAAATGTATATAATGTGTAAAAATATTGTCTAATTCAAAAATATACAGTAATTTATTTTACAAACAAAAACATTAAAAAAAACGTTAATTAGAATGAAACACGTCTATACTTTATATATTTAAAAAGAAATTTAATATTACGTACTGTATTTTATAAAACATAATTCTGAATATTTAAAATTATATAATGTTTTAATGTGTAAACGTTTTTAATTTTTAAACATGTTTAAAATGTCATCGGTTAATTTGATATTATGTCAAATTATTTTATTTTGAGTAAAAACAATTTAAAATATGTGTATTATGTATTAGCTAAAATTTTATATATACAACAAAATATGATCATTAAACACGTAATTCTGGACAACCACAATTAAAATATTTTTTACATCAATCACATTACTTCAGATTATTATTGGGTTTTTATGTATAAAACAAAATCATTTATTAATGCAATTTAAGAGTAATTTTAAGTTACCATATACATTACAATTTAAGTAGTTAAAATAAAATTAGTTTTGTATAGATATAAAAAGTATATTTTGTATATTTGTTAAATTATATTTATTTACATTAATGCTTTATTTTAATTTTAATTTTAAAATTATATTTTCAGTAACTTATTTGTTTTTTACAGTTAAACAAATAAAACATTGTTTTTAATAGAAGTACATATTATATATATAAATGTAACATTATTAATTGGGTGCACTATTGTCAAATTAAGATAAACAAACAAAAAATAATGTATTTTTAAAATAAATTAGTAAACAATTTATTTTTAATATTCTTGAAATTAGATAATTGCCTTGTTTAATAAAACAAATACATAAGTTCTGCAATTAGAGCTTTTTGTTTCTAATCTATTTAATTTTATAAAATTATAATAAACTAAATAACTTGTAATAAATATTTAATAATTATATTTAAAATAAATTGTAAAAGGCTTATAAAGAACATTTATTATTAATAATATTATTGTCAACAATTTTACAAGTCAAAACATATTTCCTTAGGTTATGTATATAGAAAGTCAACATAGTTTAACCAAAAAAGTTTTTAAATAAAATATTAGAGAAATATTGAAAAGTACAACACGAGTTAATTTACACATTTTTAGTAACATTATTTCAGTAAAGTTAAAATAAATATGCAAAAAGTTAGTTAGATTTAAATTATTTAATTATAATTTTGTAGGTTGTTATTTGTTGACCAATATTTAAAACATATTACGTATATTTTAATTATTTTAATATACTAAAAATAAAATAAAACGTACATTATAAAACACTTTTGTAATTATTATTATTATTTTTTTAATTAAATTTTGATATCATACAAGCGTAAAAGACATTTTTGAACATCAATATAAAAAATAAAATTAAAAAATTAAAAAAAATTGTAGTACAAATAATGAGATTAAAATGAAATACAATGTTATTTGTTAATGAACATAAATATAGTCAATATAGTAAGCATGTCATTTAAAATTTTAGAAAATTCAAAATTATTATAGATTAAATAAGTTAATATAAGGCACATTGTAAAATGTCCAATTTGGTTTAAATAAATGCGTGGGTGTAATAATGACTACTTTGATAAGTTTGTTAATAATAGTGAATTTATGTTTTTGGTTATATTAAAAACAATTCTTTAAAATGTTACTAAATTATATAATTAAAAATATTATTATAAAACATTTTTAAATACTTGTAAATAATTGTAATATATTTTTAACAACATAAAGTCTTTTTTTATTGTTTTAAAAATATAACAAAAAAAATTATTGGGGGGAACAATATAATATTATTGATTAGAATAAACTTAAACTTTAAATTAGTAATGTGTTTAAAGACTAAAATTATTTTCAAACGTCTATTATAGCAAGGTAATGTTTATGTTATTGCAAACAATTATTTAATAAAATTTAATCAAGTTAGTTTTTTATCCAAAATTTAATTACAATAAGTTTATTTTGTAAAATATATTAAAAATAAGTAAATAATAGACATGTACAATTTTAGTTTGTAGGTAGCATTTACCAGCACAATTTAAACAAAAAATAATTTTAAAAAGGTTTAGTTATCATATTTGGTTTATTAGTAATCTGGAAGTTAATTAAATAAAAATAAATAAAAACTGTAAACAATAGTTAGACAAACTTAAACAATGTAAATAAAATAATATTCTTTTTACAATTTTTAAGTAAACAATATAATAAAACAAAATTTCTTATAGACCAACAAAATAATTGAACTTTGCATGATTAGTGAAACTGAAAACAGTATGAATGTTTATATATATTTTTAAATTAGTTTTAAAAACTCTAAAGCTTTGTATTTTTTAAAAATTGATTAGTGAATTATTCCATGATTTAAAATATTTAATTAAAAAAAGTTTGTTTTTAGGAAGATGTATGATGCAATTTATGCATTGCATTTTTATTTTTGGTTCAATCAAATGTTACTGAATAGTTCAAATAATTATAAAAAAAACGCTTAATGGAATAACAATAAATTTATTTGCATCCTTTTTAGCCATACAGGCTTATATATATATATATATATATATATATATATATATATATATATATATATATATATATATATATATATATATATATATATATATATATATATATATATATATATATATATATATATATATAAAATTATATATACATTAAAGTGGTTTGTTATTTTACAAATCTGATTACAAATTATTTTATTTAGAAAAACAAATGTATATTTTTGAAAAAAGTTAAGTATTGTTTATGTTTAAAAAAATTAAAATAATAATTAAATAATACATTGAAATCACAGTGCAATCACCTGTTATGCAAACATTTTAAATTATTTTTACAACGGTAAATTGTATTATTACTGTTAAGTCTTTCATCATAAAACCGTTAATTAAAATTTAATACTTATATAGTTATTATGCTTACATTAATAAAAAACATTTTTTAAACGTAGCATTTAGTTTTAAATCATTTTTAAGAAATAACGTTTGTTAAAAAATAATTGCACATTTACTAATAAAATTAATACCACAATTGGTAATAATACAATAAATGTTTTATGACTGCTTTGTATTTAATAACCTATAGCAAAAAAATATTTAAATAATTATTTTAAGTAAATAATTTGCATTATAATAACACGACTTAACAAAAACAATGTTTTTATAAAATAAATACAATAATTGGAAATAACTGGAAAAAAATATTAAAAATCAAAGAAATATATTGTACAAAATGTTGTTAGGAAAAATATATCAAAATTGTAAAAATATTGTTGTAAATTTTAATATTTCTTCTTCTTTATTAATATATATATTGTTTTTTTTTTGACCTAAACAACGTTGTTTATTTTTAAAAATTTATTTATTTATGGTTATTGGCTTAGATACTTTGGTACAAGTAGCTTTCAGCACACAAAAAATATTTACAATTATAAAAATACAATACAATTAGCAGTGTGTAACATCAGTCCAAAAAAATATAAGTAAAGTAAGGGTAAATTACATAGGCTAAAAAAAGAATAAAAACTCAAAATCAACGTATATTCAAAAGTCATGTTCTATATTATATGCGTAAGGAGGCATGGTATTATTTAGGGGACACTGTGGTTAATAGTGTGCATATATGTCACTATACAATTTATATTAATAAATAGACTTTATTACATTAAGTAAACAATGTCTGATTTATGTAATTTAAAACCAAAATAATGTTACTGTTATTCTTTAATTTCTTTGCTTAACATTCTTTTATAAATATGCATTAAAATTATTGTTTAATTAATGTTTAATAATAAATTTTACTGTAAAAATAATTAAAAAAAATAAATTTCTTGTTTATTAAAAACTCTTATAAAATTATGTTTTATGTATAAAATGTGTAATGCAAATATTAATACAATATATTTGTTAAATTTTTTTTTTAATTTTGCAAAATAATTTTAACAGATAAACATTCAAATGTTAAATTGTTTTTTATTTAATAGCAGTTGTCGGAAATAAACGTATGTTTATTTAAATAAGGATACAACGAGCGTTGTTGCTAATTTTGTTAATACCTCTAGTGTTATATTTGTTTTGTTTATTTATATAGGTGACGATTAACGTGCAAAAATAGTAATACTGTAATACTTTGTATCATTATGCTCTAGTTACTTATTTTAGACATATCTAACTGTTACTATTACATACCTTAGATAATAGTTCAGCATTGCACATTAAGTAACATTATTGCAAAAAAAAAATTAATTATAATATATAACAACATACATTCTTGCAATAAAACATAATACCACAATTTGCTAATACTTAAATAAAAACAACATATTTTGTTAAAAAATTAATATTATTGACTAAAATACATCAATATATAAAATAAATGTCACAAATTTATTATTTCAGTATTTCAAACGTGAGCTTCAGTGTTTAATAACTTTTTGTAACTTTTTGGATACGAGTCAACCAAGGTATTAATATGATGTTTTGCAATGCAATTGTGCATAACAAAATCAATTTTTTTACTAGCGACATGTTATTATCCAAATGGTTAACCTCGCGTTTAAGAACAATAAAACAAGTTTTAATAACACTTAAATTTGGACTGTAGAAAGTCAACTAAACGAAAGTCAGCTTTTAACTTGTTATGTTTTTTGTAGCCGAAATACACAAATAATATAGTAAATTAAAAATTATTTTAAAAAAACGCATTACCCTTTTTAATGTATAAACTGGCGCGTTATTTTAAATAATTGTTAAATGCCCTAAAGCATTTTGTTGCAATTCGTAATTAAAAATTTTTTAATTGCTTTTTTCAACAATAATTTTGCTGATTTTATGCGTTTTTTATAATTTAATAAAAAATATTTTCTAAATATTGTTTATTTAATTCCCTTATATTTATTGTTTTGTGTTTTTTCAGTTGAGTAATAATAAAATAATTATCTTGCTTACTTGTTAGTGGTTTCTTTTCACATGAATGCGTTTTGGGACCGGTTTAGTTGAGAGAAAATAAGTGTATTCCGTATGTTTTAACAATTACTTTAGATTTTACATTATTTTAATATAGACTTTTAATTTCTTTGTATTAATTAGCCCTTAAAAATAAACTTTAATTTGTTTTAAACATTATAAAACTAACTTATAATTGATAACAAATGATAAGGGAATTAAATTTTTTAAAAACTGCCAGGTGGCAGACTATTAACATGGTACTTGTCAGTAAACTCTTGTTTTTCAATTTTTGCTATTTTAACTTGAAAATTATATTTTTTTCAATTAAGTAATTATGCTAAAATAATATGGACTATTAATACTTAAAGTGAATTGTGTTTTAACTTTTTTAAAATTATAAATAGTTAAGTGTTTTAAAATTTTTGGATAAATTGCATTCAAGTGGGTAAATGGTGATAGTCACAGTTAAAAATTTTATACATATTAAGTTAAAAAAATATAACGATTACGCAACACAAATTAAAAAAAATAAATAAATTTTGTTTACATAGTTTTATAAGTGTTTACATAATCCAGCACACGTCACTTCATATACTATATATAAAAAATATTGATCAGTTTTCATATTTTATATGTATAGAAAATTTAACATTAATTATGGTGTGAAAAGATCAAAGAATATTTTTAATTACTTTACTCCTCATTTTTGTTTTATTAACCTATTTAACATTAAATTTGAACCGTTGACCTTGGCACCATTTTAAACATTTATCGTGTGTAATTACGATAAGTTTAACTAGTGGAAACTATTTCTTAAGTGCTAAAAATTACAGACAAATCAAAAAAGTCATAAATTGGGTTTGACTGTTGATGAAATAGCGGATTTATTTAAAATAAGTACAAAAATTGTATACCGTGTGTTAAAGGATTATACACGTCCAAGAACACCAGAAACAGGACCTGTACTATTAACAAGTAAACGTGATGATACGTTTATTATCACCAAATTAAAAAAAAAAACAGAATAAAGCCCATCCAACAAATACAAAAGGATGAATTGCCAAATTTTTCATATTCACTTATCCGTAATCGAATAAAATCGGCTAATCTGCAGTTAAGAATAACGCTAAAAACGTTTTCTTTAACTGCAGAACATAAAAAAAAACGTGTGGAATTTGCCAAAACGTATGAAAACCGACCATTATGTTTTTGAAAATTGTTACTTTTCACAGACGAGTGTGCTTTAAAATATAAACCATGGGCAGTGCAGTCCACGGTCATTTGTGGTCCCAATTTTCTTCAAAATAAAAATTGCATTGTTAAAAAGATTGCACATCTATCATGTCTTTAAAGATATTTTGGAATCAAGTACGGGCAACTACCAAAATAGAGCCAAACAAGTAGCCATCTAAACAACTCAGAATTTGTAGCTATTTTTAATGATTTTTTTAAGTTTAAACTACGACAAAATGTTTCAGGGCATTTGGTGGTTGTTCAAGATAATGCTCCAGTGCATACATCTAAAAAGGTAACTTGGTTTTTATGATAATCTAAAAATTATCGGATTTTTTTATTGTTTAGATCAAGAATTCATTAAATAACAAAAAGCCGAGCCCGGATCTCAATGTAATTAAAAATTTTTTTAGTTATCTTAAACAAAAGATGAATAAGACGGAAAATCGAGGTACACTCAAGAAAAAAATTAATTATGTGTTAGAAAATTGAATTCCACAAGAATATATCAATAATTTGGTCGATTCTTATTTGAAGCGGTTAAAACAAGTTATAAAAAAGCATGGCTATCTCCTGAATTATTAATTTTGGACAATTGGTGATGTCTGCTTTATATATATGTACAAATTTTATAGTATAATTTATTTTTAAGCAAATAACGTAGTAGTTTTTTATATTGTCAAAATGTGTAAATTTTGGGTTTTTGGTCTAAGCGTAAATTTGATAATGCTATTTGTAAAAAGAAAATATTTTTAGTGTTTTGAATATTGGTATTGCTAATGTAATGTTTAATGCTTATTTTAGTAAAATGTTGATGTGCCTACTATACTTAAGTAATGTAAGAAAAATCAATCAATTTTAATATGCTAATTTTGACAGCTCTTATTTTAGCCCCATGTAATTGTACATTTTATTAGAAAATAAACATGCGGAAAAAATTGTTTTAAAATTATTTACACTAAAATTTAGTAATAATTGGCCAATCAAATGTTTGGTGCAAATTTCTTTGTTTACATGTAAGCACGTATTTTTAAAATAATAATATTTTTTTGTAAAAAAAACATGTATTTAATAAAATTTATTTTTTATTGATTAATTTTATAAATTTATTAAAAATTAAAACAATTTAAATTGTTCACTTCAAAGTCATTTATGTTTCAATATTGCAGGTAGTTATTGTTTTAATTATAGTAAATTTAAAAAAAATATTTTTTTTTACAAAACAATTTTTTTTTAATGTAATTTTTTTATTATTTTAAAAATACTAAATAATGTATTTAAAAAGCAAGAATAATAGGATTTATATAAATTCTTGACTGATTATTCACCTATTGTATAATAAAAGAAAAATAAATGTTTTTTAGTACATTGTGTATTGTAAATGTTAAACTTATTAGTGTTAAAAAAATGGTTATTAAACGGAAACATTTGTAGTTATTACATAAGATACCATAAATATTACTTTATGTATAAAACATACAGTAATATGCAATTATAAAAACAGAAGTATAATTTTATAGATATATATTATGACTAATAAAAAACGTACATATTGAATAATCTAAAAATGAGTAAAGTTACCAACATAAAATATAACGTGTAATATGTTTAAAAATGCTAAACTTATCTAATTTTTAAAGTCAATAAATTGTTTTATGTATAATTTATTCTGAAATATAAAAAAATAAATAATATAGCTCGTGTTTGTATCTACTTGGCGTAGGTGTTTTGGTATGCTTTTGGTTAAAAGGCTAATATAGTTTTATATAATCTACATTATAACAAAAAAAAATAATTTAGACATATATTTTTATTTTATTTAAATATGCTTATACATATTAATTTTAATTATACAATAAGTAAAATAAATAACATTAGTGTTAGAGCTATTAAATAACAATTTTTAAATATATAATTATTTTTATTTTGGTTTGTGTTATGGTGAAATTAAGTGTTTTATCTGAACAAAACAAATTTAAATACAGTTGCAATTATTTTTGTATAATTACAATACAAATTATTATATTTATAAATTTTTGTAACCCTGGCATTAGTAAAATACATTTTATCCTAAAAAAAGATGATTGTTTTAATTGATTAATATATTTTTTTACATAAAGGTTTTGTAATATTTGATATAAAACTATTTTAAATGTAAAATTTTAAGTTTGTACTGAATTCTTTATACACAACAATTTATTTTACTATCCAACATATAAATTCTTTAAGTCAGTGTTTTATTTGCTACAGTTAAAATTAGTTTGTATTAAAAACAATTTTATTTGACTATTACAAAACATAATTTTGGTATTTTTAATTTGAAATAAAAAATTAACTAAATTTCCTGTGATAAACAAGATATAACATACTATATTTTCTGCTCCTTAGTAGCAAATAACTAAATTTGTAATAATTATATTTTATAATTATACAAAATAATGTATTTTATTGTTTTTACCTAAAATAATTTTTTTACTAAACAAAAATTAATTTCTACCATATTTTTAAAAGTACCCGAAATATTGTTAAAATTATTATTATTATTTTTAAATTGTTTTAACAAAATACAGTTTGTTTCTAATTTTAATTTGTATACAAATATTAATTTTAACTTTAAATTTAACAAAAAATCAATATTTTAAGTTAAAAACCAAAGTGACGTTTCGGAAGTAAGAAATCGTTTTTTAAATGGTTTTAAATGTTTGGTTGCAATAGCAACGTTTGAGTATAAAAATACTTCAAAAATTGTAAATTAAATATTGAAATATTGAAAAATAATTAATTAGTTATTTTTTAATAACACTTTTTTTAATTTAATCTTAATTTTTATAATAAAGCCAAAATAAATTAAAGTTTGTGGTTGTAAAAATGTAAATTTAAAGTATTAAAATGTATTTTTTATTAATGACTTTAACCAATTCATTTAAAAATTTATTACTAAAAAAATGTAAATTGTTCTTATTTCTTTGGTTTTTATTTTTGTTGTTTTTAAAATATACTTTTTTGGCCAACTCAGCATTTGAAAAAATGTATATTTAAATAAATATAAATTAAATATTAAATACTTAGCATTATTTTAAAATGTTAACATTTGATTGTACAGAAAAGCATTAAAAAATAACTAAATAATTAAGATTAAGTTTTTTTAAACTATTAACATTAATTTATTTACTAATTGTATGCGGTAGTTACTTAAACAAGTAATTAAGTAAAAATTAACAAGGTGTTATAAGTTTATATATATATATATATATATATATATATATATATATATATATATATATATATATATATATATAAATTTACGTTTACAATTTTACAAACTATTACTTTCTATTTGTTTAAATATTGTATGAGCATCTAAAGAACGCAGTATATAAATGCTGCATAAAATACTATCAATTTAATAAATATATAAAATAATATATAAATAGTTAGTTTACATTAAAATATATACCTATAGGAGCTAAAACCATATATATATAAAATTATAATTTAAATTGTTATTTAAATAAGAGTTATTGCTGATTTTATATAATAATTTGTTACATTGATAGTAAGTTCTACGTAATTTAAAACTATAAATACTAGCAAAAAATAAAAATAAAAAATTTAGTAAAAAGTACATTAAACACAATATTAAAAAAATAAAATAAACTATTTTATAAGAAAAAAAAACGTAAAGAACTATTATGACAATATTGTTTTACAAACATTAAAACTTTATATTTAATTAATTAAAAGTTTAATTTTCTTTATTTTCTGTTTACTTAAAATCAAGTTTGTAAACACAATACACTTTATTACTATTATAAACTTAGCTTTATTCCAATGTTTTCCTTTCTATATACAAAATTAATTGTTTATTGTCACCTTCTTTTTTGTATATATATATACTGAGATTTTTTGTTTGTAACAAAAATACTTAATGTATTTATTTAACAATATTCTTTTTTTTATATTTTTAATTTTGTATTATACTTTAATTTTAATTTTATTGCTAGACTATAACATAACATAAAACATTTTTTTTAAAAATTCGTAGTTAAATTTTGTAAGAAATTTTACAAAAAATACTTTTACAATAAATGTGTTGTTTTATATATATATAACTAAGTTTTTATACGAGTCTGTGTATTTTGTACAATAAAATTTATGTTTAAAATTTGTTTGTATTAACAATTTAAATGATACATACACAGTCAATATGTTAATTATTATATGTAATAATCAGTATAAAAAGTTGTATATAAAGCAAAGCAATTTAAATAATATTGGGGTAATCTAGTGGTACATTGCTTAATTTAAATTTGAAAGGGCATAACGTAAAATCCCATTACCGGCACTAAAATGCGTGCCCATATTTGGCTTTAAATGCAATTTTAATAAAATGCTGTTATTAGTAATTTATTTGTACCTGAAGGACCTAAAAGATTAAACACAAAAAATAAATATAAACATTTATTTTAAATATATTTATTGTTGTATTTTGTAAATGTACATTACAAAAAAACGTAATGTTTTTTAAAAATATTTAAAATATATGTTAGTACCGTAAGAGTATTATATATTATATATAATATACAAAACTTTTTTGCTTTAAGAACAAGCTTGGGGCAATAAAACAACAATTACAGCAAAACAACATCAACAATAACAAAGTCTCGTTGGCATTAAATATTCTGCAAATTAAAGATTGCGTTTTTTTTTGGATTTTATTCAACTTTGTCATTTGGTAACTTTGCTATCCAGAAACGTTGTTGTTTGCCGCAATGGCGTTATTTTTTATTGTTTTTGCAGCAGTATAATTTTTTACAAAGGTCAGGTTGCCAAAGTTATGCTCAAACCTTCCTCCTTTATCCAGGCTTGGGACTGGCTAGATTAAATCATATCTAATCCAAACTAGGCGGATTATTATCATTAAATTTTAAATTAGTAATACTAAAATATTATTGTAACTATTTAACAAATACCAGATTTTATGTTTTTTTCTTTGGTAATTATATGACACAATAATTATATAATAAGTCAACTTTTACGTTTACCGTTTGAAACAACAGCAAATACGTTTTTAAAATAAATACTATTACAATTACTGTGTCGTTATATATATATATATATACATATATATATATATATATATATATATAATTAATTGTGTACTTTGTAAAATAAACATACAAATTTTATTTTAAAATTTTGTTTATAATAAAATAATACATACAGAATTTATATGCTAATTGTTGCAGTCTAGCGGTACATTATGTTACAAATAAAAATTATTTATAATAAATGTTAAAAAGAAGCAAGCAATAAAAAGTCGTATATAATGCAGAGAAATTCAAACAGTGGTGGGTAAAAATTTAAACTCCATTAATAGCACTAAAATGCGTTCTTAATTTTGGTTCACTACTGGAAAATATTTTTGTAAAACATTTGAAATAAAATTCCTAGTAAGTACATTATTCAAATAAATCTGACAATTCTAATAAAACAATTTTTAAAAAAAATAATTTTTTTAAAAACCTATTCATAAATAAAATAATAATTATCATGATAGTATTTAGTAATAGTATCATAACCCATTATAAATTGAAACTAATTTATATACATTTTTACATTATGCACAATAATTGCAATATAAATTTAAATTATTTTAAATAAGGTGATTAACAAATGTATTAACCTCGAGGACCTACAGGATTAAATAAAAATATACGTACAAATATTTAATTTAAATAACAAAGCTGTTTTTATTTATGCATGTACATAATAAAATAATCATAAAATTATGGAGTGTTGAAAATACAACGAAGCGCAGCATGTGTATTGCAGTTGGTAATTAATGTACCACAGTTTAATAAACAAAATGCAAATGCAATTATATATATGCATATACAGTTGAGTAATACTATTAGACATTTGTAAATATTTAACTATTTCTGAATTATAAGGAATTTTTTAAGCTTGGGTAGATTTTATAAATTAATTATTTTTTACATAATAATAAGTAATTTGCTATTATTTGGTGTAATTATGTATTTTAATAGTTTTTATTTTTATTATTTTAAATGGTTTAGAATTTGACATTATAATAAAATCACATTTAGAAATTGTATTACAAAATAAATGCATTCCTACATAAAGTTTAGTATCCGAATTTATTATTTAATCACAAAAATGATACAATTTTATATTATTATTTTTAAATATACTTTTTTAAATGTAAATAATGTTCAATAAAGTATTTATTATTATTATTATTATTATTTTAAGCATAATATTAAATAGATTTAATTTTTAAAAAATACCTATTTTACTATTAGTACATTGTTTACAAATAATATTAAACATTAAATAATTAATTATGATGATATAATAAAAACTCTCTGTTAATCATTATATGGCATTATTACAATTATACTAAAATAATATTTAGTCACGTTCTATGTTTACTGCTTAAAACACTAGCAAATACGGTTTTGTAATAAACAATTAAACATATTAAATTCAAGGTTGGTAAACCAAAAAAGGTAACAAAACCCCATTTTACAAGATTTAATCAAAATAAATGTAATATAAAATGCAAGAAAACGTATGGCAATATTTTTGTGTACAGTTTTTTGTACGTTTTTTTTCCTTTATGTTTATTTTAAATTATAGGATAATAGTTTTGTATTCTATTTTAATTGTTATTTTACTGTTGCACATTTATGTTTTTAAAATTACAATTTTGCAATATTAATAATAAAAATAATAATAATAATAATAGTAATTTGTACAATTTATATAAAATATAAAAAAAAATGTTTTAAATGCAATAAATAGCACATTGAATACGTGTAAAACGCTGTTATTATAAACGGTTTTGTACCTCGCCGACCTGAAATATTAAAAACAAAATATAAATATAAATATTAGTTTTAAATAATTATTGCGTTGTTTTTTGTGCATGTATATAATACAAATATTTTATGTTTCCCTTATTATAAATACAAGTTAATGCATTATGTGTATTATAGTTATTGTTACATTTTTTGCAGTTTGTCAAAATACAACTAAGTGTATATATGTATATATATACACGCATTATGCAAAACCCTTTTTTTTAAAATAGACAAGGGCAATAAAACAACATTTACAGCAAAGAATTACAGTCTTTTAATTCAAATAATACACAAAACAACTAAATATTTTTAATTATTTAAACATAACAAACGTTTGGCAACATGTTTGTATACAAAAACAAATTTTGTTGCTACATGTTATCTTTTGTATTATCGGACAATGTTGTTGTTATTTGTTTTAAATGTTACCTATTGTTGCACGCTTATTTCTTTAAAATAAAACAGTTTTGCAATAATAATAATAATAATATTAATTTGCCCAATCTATATAAAATAATTTTTAATTAATTAAAAATGTTTTAAATACAATAATTAATAGTATGCTGTAATAATAAAATATTTGTACCTGGCGGACCTAAAACATTAATCACAAAAAATGAATAAAAAGATTTATTTTAAAGAGTTATTTTGTTGTTTCTATTGTGCATGTACATAATAAAAACCGTTAAATGTTTTCAATATTTTAAATACAAGCAAGCACCTTATGTGTATTATATTTGTTATTACATCTGCTATAGTTTGTTAAAAAAAAAACTAAACGCGCATATATATAGATATTATTGATTAACACAATTAAACAATTGTAAATATTTAATTTTTACAAAATTTTATTTTTTACGTTTTATGTTTTATGAATTAATTAAATTTTACATAATAATGGTAGTTTAATTAAGATACTCTGCTAATAAATAATACCTTTTATATTTAAAGCGTTTCTGCAGTTGTATTTTAGCATTTGGCATTAGATTACAGCTGCATTTAATAATTATTTAGAAATCAACTGGTTAATAAAAATAATAAAAATGTATAACCATGTATTTAAAATAAACGTTTCTTAAACTTCAATAAGTTTTAATAAATTATTTAATATAATTGTTTGTTTTGCTGGGCATATTATTAAAATTATGCAACATTTTGTATTAATTATATTATAAGTACTACGACAGTAATTGCAAATAATCCTAAAGATTGAATAATTGTTTTACGTTGTACAATAACTGTAAATACATATATTTAACCGTAATGTTTTATGCAATATGCATTAATGTTTATTATTTTTATATTAATTAAATTATTTAAATTATTTGATTTAAACAGAAAGTTAAACAAAAATTAATGTGAAAATACAATTTATACGCTGTTGCCAAATTTATTTGGTTTTATAAATGAAGACTTACCTGGTTTACCTAAAATGGTTATCATAAAATATAATTATTAAAACTATATTTAAACGTACAAAATAAGTATTAATAATTTAAAACCAAAAATTATATACAGGCTATTGTAATTATTTTAATTATATGCATGTTTAAACATATTTAATTATATACAATAATTACAACCATAATTAAATGATTTCAAATATAATAATTAATAAATACAATTTATATAAGAATTTGTATATTCATAATTAATTGTAATTTTACTACCTAAACGTTAACTGTACAATTTATAATTAAAAATTAAATTAATATCCTTATTGTATTTTTTTAAACACATTTTAGAATATTTAAATGCAAGTGCCAGGATAAGTAGTATATCAACATAGAACAAGTACATAAAACGGTAGATTAAAATTTAGCTACACGTACATAATTAAAAAAACCCTAAATGCCAGCTATGTTTGGTTTTCTAATATTTATTTAAAAAATCTTTTAGTTAAACGTTCAAAAAATAAAAACTAAAATATAGAAAATGTTTATAAAATTGTTTTGTTGTATAATCATTACAAATATTCTTATGTGCTTATTCCAAAATTAAATACTTTAGTACAAAATATGTTTTATTAATTTAATCAAATACAAATTGGACATACAATTAATTAAGGACTATTATAATTTAAAAATAATAAATATACTTAAACAGAATTAAACCAATGTTTAAGAAATTAATATTATATTAAAATATAAATTATTAACATTAATATTTTATAAACTAAAAAAATGCAGCTTAGTTTTAATAACCTTTTGTTAATGTTAATTTTAATTATTGACAACAATTAATTAAAATGCAATTTATATAAAACATTATTATTATAAAATACTTGTACCGTTAGGGCCTACACGTTCAACATAACAATTGTAAATAAATAAATAAAATATTTCTAAAACTTTTTTTGTAATATAAGCATTTCAAATTTTCTGTTTACTAATTTCTTAAATACTTATTATTATACCATTTAATTGTATTTATTATAATTTAAAAAAAACACTGAAATTATAATTTAAAAAATTTATTTAGATTTTACACAATACATAAAATAATATTTACATAAATAAAAATTAATACTATTTAAATTATTTTAAATAAAATAATTTTTAAATGTAGTGTATGTTAAACACTGTTTTTAAATAATTATTTGTACTTGGTGGATCCAAAACAATAAATAATTAAATTAACAACAACCATAAATCTCGGTTTCTATTTAGTTTTTCAAACATTTATCTTAAAAATATATAAAATATTTATTTTATTGTTTTATAATATAAACATTACAAATATGTATATGTATTTATTTAAAAAATACTTATTTTAATATAAACTAATTTTAATTATATAAATTTGGATGAGATATTAATTATATGTCAAATTTTATTTAAATATATACATGTTTATAAACAAATAAAACAATATTAAAAAATATAAATAAATATTATATTTGCACATATATTATTAACATTAATGTTTTAACAACTCAGTATTATAAATTCCGGCAGTTACGATTTTTTATTTGTAATGGTTTAATTATATACATTGCAATTTATATAAAACAATGTATTTATATAATTATTTTTACCTGGTTCACTAATGCCTTAAATAAAAAAATATATAAATATTTAACATTAAAAAAAATAAACACTAAAATATATAAACGTTTTATTATTATTATTATTATTATTTATGGTTATTAGTTTAGGTACTTTAGTAGAAGTATCTTTTAACACACAAAAAAGATGTACAATTATAAAAATACAATACATTTAACGGTATGTAACATTAGTCCAGAAATAAATAAATAAGTAAAAAAAAAGTTACGCAGGCTAAAAAAACAAACTCAAAATCAACGTATATTTAATAGTCATACTTAATATAATATGCGTAAAGAAGCATAGTATTGTTTAGGAAACGTATTATAGCTAATAGTGTGCAAATATAATAGTATATATAAAATGCAAATGCCTCATAAGTGAGCATGACTAATAAAACGCTAACCTAAATTAAAGATAATAAATTAGAATGAGAAAATTACAAACAACGGTAATAGGTCTAATCAATAAAACAAAAATAACATATTTGTAATTAAACTAGGTTAATGTAAAGGTCATTTTGCACTTTATTGGGATTAGATAGTTACCTTGCTAAATACGACAGACATACATTTAAATACACATTTGTTCTGTACTTAACGTGTATGTGTAATTTTCTCGTTATACCTGATGCAAATAAATTGCTAAAATTATGATAAAGTAGATGATTGGAATTGATGGAAATACAACTGATAAATTGAACACATTCCTCAAGGTGTCAATAAATTATTTTATTAATAATGTCATTGTAAGAAATGCTTAATGATTGGCTAATAATAGTAATACATATTTTCAATTTATAAAATATTTTTTTACTTAGTCCGGAAAATATAACAGAAAAGCAATATAATATTATGGAATAAAATGTAGCTTTACAAAATGTATTAATAACGTGTTGTTGAACACGAAGGTGCCTTAAAGGTCTTATGTAGGATCATAAATCTCAATTTTTTGTCAACAAATATTCAATGTAATAAGACTGGGTAAATTTGTTTGTTAGGAAAACACCAAAATATTAAAAACCATTACAAGTATCAATTTCCATATTTTTAATACAAACTTTTGGATGAAAATAAATCAATTTTGTTAAAGGTTTGTGTGATATAAAATTAATTACTTTACATGTTGTATGATTTAATTTTAAACTATGCTTTGTTAACCAATTAAGTAATTTAGCAATTTGCTCTAAAAATGTATCTTTTTTTGGATAAAAATATGTATTTACATAAAAGCATATTATCTGCATAGTTAAAAAATACAGCAGGCTTCTTTAATCCAAAAACATCCACGTATAATAAAAAATGAAAAGAAATAAGACTGCATCTTGTAAAACACCTTTGTTATTTTAAAATAATGTAAATATTTTACACTTAATTTGAGTGTATTGTGTTCTGTTTTTTATTTAATTAAATAGCCATTTAATAGTGTGATTAGGAGCATTAAGATTAACAAGACGCTTAAACATTTTGTTTTTGCATATGTTATTAAATGCAACTTTATAATCAACAAACAAACAGTTGACAAAGCATTTATTATTATCTAATGATTTTGCAACATATATTTTTAACTAAGCTGGCTATACAATTTAGTGTAAAATTATTTTGTTTGTACACAAAATAACATAGATTACCATTTGCTTTAAATGTAGCAGCTAGTTTATTAAAAATCAATTTTTCAGTTAACTTTCAAAATACTAACGTGCATAAAATTAGTCCAAAATTTTCAACTTTTTTTAGTTTGTTTTTGAAACTGGGATAATTTTGGAAAATTTTCACGATTTTCTTACTCTACCTTTGTTTATAAAACTGAAGAATATATTAAGAGCTAGCATAGTTTTAGCATTTGCATACTAAGCTTATGTAGACCTGATGACGTTGCAAATTTAAAACTTTTTATAATATTTTGAAAATTATGTATAAATATTAGAGCATCAGGTTCATCATTAATGTTTACGGTGTTTAGCTAAATTAATTCTACAGCATTGTTAAAAACAAAATGTGCATCAAGGGAGATTACCTTAGCTCTTCTTTTTTTAAATATTTTGTTAATATTTTTCTACATGTTTTTTGAGTTGTTCTAGGAGAGAAATTAGAAGTTATTGATGCACTTTTAAAGAAATCTAATTTTATTTTTTAGATCAAGGCTTAAATGTTTTACTAAAAAGCGGTTGTTAGCTTTGTATGCAACCTCCTTTTGTCTGCGTAGCCGCTTTAGCTTCCTCAATGTGATGTTGGTGGGTGTTATAAGTATTTTAATTTTAGAGCAAAACCTTTTAAAATAATTTCTAGTCAGCGTAACAAAACTGTTTGTAGGGGTCTTCAAGTCATTGTAACTTTTTGTACTAATACAATGTTGCTAAAAGGATATATTTTGCTTTTTAAAGTTTTGTTGTGATAAGTCTCGGATAAACATATAGGATGTTGATATAAGTTTAGTAAAGTGCGTATAATTTGTTTTAGAGTAGAATGTAAAAAGTGCTCGAATAATTAAGTAGTCCGACGAAGCTTTGTAGAATTGGAGAGCATTAGTAAAACGCATAAAATATTATTGTTAGATATGCCTAAGATAAATAACAAGTGCTACATATATTTGCATATTTTAGTAGGGTAACGTTGGAGTTACTTATGTCATTATCTGTAGTATAATAATCTTAAAAATATGTGCCAATTTTTATTAATTAATAAAATTGCATCAATTTTGCTAAACATTTTTTTTAAATGCTGACAACAAACATTAGCAAATTATTTTGTTACTAGTTGTTTTAATTTTATTAACACGTTTACAAAATATAAACAGATTTACACTAAAATTACTATTATTAGTTAAATAAAAATTATCAAAATCTACAATGATTAACATTTGACATTATTAGTTTGTCGTTGTTGTCCGGAATAATGCATTTTTGAAGTATAAACTAAACAGCGTTTTTTTATCAATATTTTACGTAAAATACTCAAAACAATAATTATTAAATTAAATAAAAGAGCAAAATTAAACTATAATTTAAAAGCGATAGCAAACATAATTTGTTCAAATTATATTTAAAATGTTTTTTGCAAAATAATACGCATACTATTTTTTGCATTTAAAACAATGTTTTATTTGTTTAAATAAAAAAATGCTTGTTTACAATTTATACAATTTATATGTATACAAAATCAATTTTAATTTAACTACTTAAATTGTAATACATACATTAACTGAAAATTACGCTTAGATTGCATTAATAAACAATTTTGTTTTATACATAAAAACCCAAAACTAATCTGAAGTAATGTAATTAAACAAACATTTTTGTGTAGTCATGTTAGTCGATAATAGTTAAAACACATTGAGTAATTAAAAATAATGTATATGTTGAAATATTTTAATAGTGATTGTCCAAAATTTCATATTTGCTAAAACATATTTTAGATTAAATTAATTTACTTTAATGATCACATTTTGTTTCATATATAAAATCTTAGTTAATATATATTACATAAATTTTAAATTATTTTTACTTAAAATGAAAAAAATGGTTATAATGTAATTGAACGATATTTCAAATATTGTCAAATTAACCGGTGACATTTTAATCAAATTCAATAATTAAAATCATTTACATACAAAAAAATTATTTTAATTGAAAATGTTTATAATTATGTTTTATAAAATACATTATAAAATATTAAACTTATTTATAAATATGTAAAGTATTTATTTATATATATATACATATATACTGTCGATAAAATATATCATTCCAATTAATGTATTTTTCATATTTTTGTTTGTAAAATAAACGAATGCACATTTTTAAAATAATAATATATTTACACATTAAGCAATCCAAATTTCAGTGTAATTTAAAACTTTTTAGTATTTTAAAATGTGAAATAAACGTATTTATTATGTAAAAAATTGCACTTTGAAGAACTATATTATTAAAAATGTTAAAATAATTAATTTTTAATATTAATGTTTAAAATGTATAAACAAAAAATGTTAAAAAATATAAAACAAAAAAATATATATTTATTTATTTTTATATAAATTAAGTAAAATCATTCAAACTAAATAAACACACAATTCAATATAATGATTTACAACTTAATAATTAATTAATCACATATAGAACAATATTTAGAAAATCAAGGTGTATTAAACTGTAACTTTAAATTTTAAAAAATATAAAAACTATTTTTATATAAATTTAGTTTTTATTAATTACAAGTAATTATTTTTACCTTAGATAGTAAATGCAACTATACTGAACATAATTTAAAATGCAATAATTAATAAATGCAATTTTTATAAAACATTATTATTATAAAAATACTTGTACCTTTATCACCTAAACATTTAATATATCAGTTTTAAATAAACGTTTAATTTAAATAATTAAATATTTTAAAACATTTAATAAGTAAACACAAATTTAGTTAATTGGTCAACAAAACATAATCTAAAATTAAATTCTACAAAATGTAAAGTAATTAATTTTAGCTCACACAAACCTTCAACACAATTGACTTAAATTCATTTAAAGGTTTAAATTAAAATTGTAGAAATTGGTAGTTGTGAATTTTTTAAAATATATTTTGGTGTTTTACTAAATAACAAACTTACCTGGTCTAATCACATCAATCATTTGTTTACAAAAACTCGGGGTTTGTGATCCTACAAAAAGCGTTTAAGAAAACTTCGTGTTTGACAACATGTTTTAATACATATTTTAAAACTTTATTTTCTTCAATAATATTATAATGGTCTCCTGTTATATTTTCGGAACTAAAAAAAAACATAAAGTTAAAAAATGTATTACTATCATTATCCCATCATCAAGTACACCTTATGATGACATTCTTAATACAATAATTTATTCACACTGTAAAAAATGTTTCTAATTAATCAGTTTTATTTTTAACAACTCCAATCATTTATTTTATCGTTATTTCAGCAAATTATTTGCATCAGAAATAACGAGAAGATTACATATACACGTTAAGTGCAGAACCAAATTGTTTTTAAATTTATGTCTGCCGTATTTAGCAAAATAACTATTTAATTCCAACAAAATAAAAAGTGAAGTTTTACATTACCTTATTCAAATCATAAGTATGTTTTTTGTTATTTTGGTTTGACTAATTACCGTTGTTCGTAATATGCCAATTTTAATTTGTGACTATTTATTAACCTTTATTCAGGGTATTATTTTATTAGTCACGCCCACTCATTAATCATTTGCATTTTATGTTTACTGTTATATTTGCACACTGTTAACCATAGTGTCTCCTAAATAACATCATGCCTTTTTACGCATATTATATAAAACATAAATTTTTAATATACGTTGATTTGAGTTTTTTTAGTCTATGTCTTTGAATTTTAATTTACTTATTTATTTATTTTTGGACTGATGTTACATACTACTAATTGTATTGTATTTTTATAATTGTACATACATCTTGTGTGCTAAAAGCTACTTTTATTAAAGTACCAAAACCAATAACCATAAATTAAAAAAATTAATTAATTTATAAAATATGTCTAAAATTGTATTATAATATAAACATTAAAAATTTTATGTTTACTTATTTTTAAAATATTTACTTTAATATAATTATTGTTATGAATACAAAATAAAAGCAACAAAACAACATTTTTTATTTTGCATTACATTTATTATTTCAGTTGCAGTTAAAATAAACAGTTTATAAATTAAACAGTAAATCACGTAGGTAATTCAAACTAAAAAATAGATTCAAAGCTAGATTAATAATTTAATTTAATTATGTTTACATGTTTTACAAAAAACATTTGTCATCAGTGGACATTTCAACAAACTTGACTATCAACCAACATTTGGCGTTTGTGGTTAAACTTAAACTTATGCCCAAAAAGCTTTAAATCAAACGGTGTATTGCTAGTTTCAAATATATTAAAACTTTTCGACATTAAATCCTACTTTGGGTGCACAAAAAAATTCGTTAATACAATAAACTGTGCTTAATCGTAATCTCTTTTTTGCAAATGTATATTTATGTTTTACAAGTTAATGTGCTTGTAACTAACAATTATATACAAAATAAATTTATTTTACAGTTAATTTATTTTTATTTGTTTCAAATTATTAAATAAAATCAAAGCATCAAAAGTTTAAAACAATGAGTCTCAAAATAAATAATATATTTACTGGATAAAATAACTACTTTGAGATGGAACATAGTTAAGAAAAATGTTTTTGTCAACAATTACCAACAGTAAGTAAGGTAAACTTTTTTTTTAAAACTAATAACATTATTAAATTGTAGAAAACGTACTGTCAAAAGTCAAAAATCTCAATAGCTTAATTTTATTTAGTGATAATTAAAAAAAATTAATTAAACAATACAGAAAACTGCAATAAACAATGTTTCACGTTATTAATCAATTATCAATTGTGTGTCAAGTAAAACTTGTTCAAATTTTTAACTACTTTATAAAAAACATTTGTTATAACACCAATAAACAATTATTAAACAAATTACTACAATCAGGCTTTAATAATAAATAGATTAATTGTAAATTTTAAAATTAATATTAACAAACTAACGTTAATCAAGAAAAAATTAACTTAAAATATTTTTATAGTCAAGTAAAAAACACTATTTAACCAATTTTGATTAAAAAAATTAATTTAAATTTAAAAAAAGTAGAGGTAGCTTACTAATATAATACATTAAAAATATTACAATTGTATGAACTACAACGGAAACATATTAAAGTTTTAAATAAAATTAAATAGAACGGTGATATAATTATTTTTAAACCAATTAAAGCTTTTGTAATAAATATTATAAGTATAACTGATTACGTTAGAAATGCCAATAAATTACTGTAAGACCAATTAATATTTAAATCAACAGCTACAATAAATAACAAAAATTTAATTGTAAAGCAAATTATATACAAACTTTAAATACTAAAACGTTATAATTTTATAACTAAGTTGTAATGTTAATTTTTAAAGGCACTTGGTAACAACACACGTGAATTGTATAAATTGCCAAAAACGTATAAATAAATAATTTTTATTATACCAATTTTATATATAGTAAAGTTGCCTTATTATACATTTACAAAATTAATCCAGTTATGAAAAAATTACAACAGAAACATATTAGAGCTTTAATTAATCCAAAGAAAACAATAATATAATTACTTTTAAACTAATTTTATGTATACTGACATATTTGCACATTACTAACCATAGTGTCCCCTAAATAATAACATACTTCTTCACACAAATTATATTGAACTTGATTTTTAAATATATGTTGATTTTGAGATTTTTTTTTTTAGCCTATGTAATTTAACGTTACTTTACTTATTTATTTTTGGACTAATGTTACACACTGCTAATTGTATTGTATTTTTATAATTGTACATATTTTTTTGTGTGTTGAAAGCTACTTCTACTGAAGTATCTAAGCTAATAACCATAAATAAAAAATAAAAAAATAATAATTAAAGCCTTTGGAATAGTCATTATAAGTATAGCTCATTACGTTAAAAATGTCAATAAAATAATATAAAAACAATCAAAATTTAAACCAACAACTACAAAAGGTAACACTAATTTTATTAGAAAGCAAATTATATACAAACTTCAAATACTAAAACGTTATAATTTTGTCACTAAGTTGTAACGTTAATTTTTAAAGACATTTGGTAACAACATGCTTGAATTGTATAAACTGCCAAAAACCTATAAATAAATAATATTTATTATACCAATTCTATTTATAGTAAATTTGCCTTATTACTTATTTACAAAATAAATTTAATTATTAAAAAAATGTTAAGAACGCTTTTAAAATTATTAAATACATAGTTAAATTTAACAAACGCAACAAAACAATGGCCTTAATTAACATTAAAATTTTTTTTACAAATTTACTTCTAGTAAAAACGGTGTACAATTTATCTTACTACATAATGTGAAAAAAATCAACATCAGTATTTCTGTTCAATATAAAAATAATTCTGTTTTTTATGCAAAATGTTAAATTTTACATTTGTAGCAAATTTATATTTAAACATATTGTGTAACAATGAACAGCTTATTAGCACCAACACTGGCAAACATTTTTGTATTAAACATAAAATCATTACATTAAAAAATAATAAAAAACATAAATGATATATGTTTTGTTGTTTATAATAAACAACATTTTAATAAATTGTTACAAAATGTGAATAAATTTTATCTAAACATAAGAACAAAACATGAACTTAAAAAAAACAACACAATTAAATTTTTGTAAATATTATTTTCGTAAAAAATTAAGAAATTGTTTTAACGTTGTGTTTACCTTAAATTTATTTAAATTGGTTAATATCTGCATTAAACAAGCTCCTAACCAATTCTTTAAGGACACACAATAACACAATTAAAAAAATTATTTTTAAACAATTGTTAATTAACAATAGATTTCTAACAAAATTTATCAAACACTACTCCAAATTATACAAAAATACGACTACAAATTCTAACAAAAAAAGCCAGTTTAATTAAAATAACTATTTAAATAAAGTGATATTATAATTCGTTTCAAGATCCGACAAAAAAACTGTATGAATATAATTTTTTATTAATCTAACTAAAAACGCTGTGCACTATAAAAAAATCACACGTTGTTTAACATTTCAATCTTATAGTGCACTTACTAGTTTACCTGCAATTGCAGTAACATGCATAATAGTAAAGCTAATTGTTGCTTAAATTATCTAGCCAAGGAATACATTATTAACAAGATTGATAATGGATTAAATTTAAGTAAACACATATGTACTTCTTTTATATTAGGTTATTTATTACAAATAAAACATTAAATTAATTTTAAAAATTGTTTTAGATGTTTTATTAAAAACATATTTTAGCAATAAACATTTTAATAAAAACAAACGTGGGCCAGCATTTAATGCCGGTAATGGGATTAGAACCCATTCCTACCCAATTCTTATTAAAAGTTGTACCGCTAGACTACCCAGGTACCCCGGTTAAAAAATGTAAGTATTTATGCTTTTTTTTACATTACGTTATTTACTTTAAACTAAGCATTAAATTAATAACAATAAATGTTTCAAAGTGCTAATTATATCTTAAACTTTGAATATGTTAAACATGTTTGAACGTATTACATTTATATATTAAAACCTACTATTTATGCACAAAAACGATTTGTTACTAAATTGAATTTATTGTAATGTTTGTGTTTGTGCATGTTTGTAATTTATACTACCTTATTGTCATTTATACCCCTTTTTATGTGTATATATATATATATATATGAATATATATACTAAACATTTATATGTTTGTAACTAATAAATATAAACAATATCAATCCTTTTCACAGTTTACGTCTTTTTATATTTTTATTTAGTAAAAACAATTTTACTGTTTATAATATAATACATAAAATAATTATATTTAAAAAAATAATGATTATTTGTACCTGCAGGACCTAAAGTATTAAATAGAAAACTTATAAAATGAGTTTTATTTTAATATATACAAGTTTATTAATTAATTATATTATTAGACAGTTTATTGTCATAAACTAGTAATAATATATTGTAATGTTTATATATTTGTCATTTTTATAATATTTGTAAAACTTGTATCTACCAATAACAGATAAAATTATAATAATTTAAATGCAAATAATTGGTATATTTAGTTTAAATACACTATTAGTATTGTAAAATCGATTTACCATTTGCACCTAAAACATTCAATATAAAATTTGTAAAAAATGTTTTTGCTTTGTTTGTATATTTTTATTATTGTTTAATATTAAATACTATGTTTGTTGTAGACCTTTTACAAATGCCAAAATTTGTTACATAATTGGTAATGGTATTAAAAATATACTTAGGCATGCTTGTATTTGAGTCTTTACAATAATGATATAATTATATAGCGGTACGCACCGGCGTGGTCTAGCGATACAGCGTTTGAATTTTGACTTTGGTGGGCATGGGTCCTAATCCCATCACCAACACTAAAATGAGGGTTTATGTTTGGCTTTACCAAAATGTACAGTGCTGAAAAATATTACTTGTTAAACATTCAAAGTAGTAAACATAAAATAAAAAAAATAAAAATATATATATATATATACCAAAAAATTAAATATAACGTTTATGAATAAAATATTATTTTACATATATTTTTTTATTTTTATTGTAAATGTAAATAATAAACATTACTAAGATTTATATTGCAACTGCACGTAGTTGCATTAAGGTAGGCAACGTATGTTATTTCAATTAAGTTTTTTAAATACATTAGTTTGTAAAATAAATTAGTGTATATCTTTAAACAACATTTTTTTAAACATTATAAAGATTTGATTGATCAGCTACATTTATCAATATACATATATATATATATATATACATATATATATATATACATATATATATATATATACATATATATATATATATACATATATATAACCTTAATACATACGCAGTTCAGTTGATGCCTAAACTTTAACGTTTTCTTGTTAAACTTTATTAGATATTAAAATATGTAATTTATTTACAGAAATAATTATTTTAAAAATGTTTTAATTTTATATTATTTCTATATTTAAAAATACTTGATCTTAAAATAAAAAACTGTTAACAGATATATTTACAAATTTGCACTCTATTTTTAAATAATTAATAACTAAGTGATTTTAAAAGTATGTTGATATAAACAATTTGAAATCAAATTTTTTTTTAATAAACTATAAAAATGTTTTTAATAAGTTAAGCAATATGTCAAGATTTATTTTTAGTTTCCATGTGTTAAAAACAATATATTATTTTTCAAAACAAAACAAATGCTTCTTTACTATGTAAAAAACAAATAAATTACTAAAAATATAATTTTAAAATTAAAAATTAAATAAGGCATTATGTATATATATATATATATATATATAATTTAACAAATATACAAAATATACATTTTACATATATACAAAACTAATTTTTAATTTAACTACTTAAATTGTAATACATACATTAACTAAAAATTACTCTTAAATTGCATTAATAAACAATTTTTGTTTTATATATAAAAACCCAAAACTAATCTGAAGTAATGTGATTAAACAAACATTTTTGTATGATATCATTAGTCGATAATATTAAAACACATTGAGTAATTAAAAATAATAATATGTTAAATATTTTAAAAAGTGATTATCCAAATTTATGTTGCTAAAAATATTTTAGTTAAATTAATTTTAATGATCACATTTTTGTTTCATATATAAATGTAGTTAATACATATTATAAATTTTAAATTATTTTACTTAAAATGAAAAAAAATGATTATAATGTAATTGAACGATATTTCAAATATTGTCAAATTAACCATTTGACATTTTAATCAAATTCAATAATTAAAATCATTTACATACAAAAAAATTATTTTAATTGTAAATGTTTATAATTATGTTTTATAAAATACATTATAAAATATTAAACTTATTATAAATATGTAAAGTATTTATTTATATATATATATATAAATATATACTATCATTAAAATATATTATTCTAATTAATGTATTTTCATATTTTTGTTTGTAAAATAAACGAATGCAACATTTTTAAAATAACTCATTTTACACATTAAGCAATCAAACTTTAGTGTAATTTAAAACTTTTTAGTATTTTAAAAATGTGAAATAAACTTGTATTTATTATGTAAAAAATTGCACTTTGAAGAACTATATTGGAACTTTGATAGATTCCTAAGCTTAGTTGGCAGAAGTTAAACAAAATAATGGATATCACTTCAATTACCAACATTAAATTTGTTACATTTACTTTGTATGTTATGTTTTTAGTAAATAAAACTATTGTTCAAACCAATTATTTGTGTTTGTTTTTAAGTTTTTATAATGGTGGTAGGTGCTTACTACTAAAACAAATATTTTTGTAAATAATACTAAAAACGTTTTTAGAATAATATTAAATGCATATATATTAGTAAAAGTATTACCTAAGGTACTTAATACTAAATGTTTAATATAAAATAAGTAGCAAGTGTACATATATTATTTTAATACTAAAAGGTCAAAATTGAATTCATTTGTCACTATATATATGCACATAATTTTTTAACAGAATTTCCCAGTTTGTTAGAAAAGTACGCAATCGCATATATATATAAATTGTAGTGTCATTAAATTATTAACAAATTTAATTAATTTAAATAAATAAAAAGTAAATTCTTTATTATTTTATTTATAATAATAAAACACATTTATAAATAAGTAGCTGATTTTTATTTTTATTTTAAACGTCTATTGGGTAATATTATTTAGGTAAATTAGTGTTGTTTTAATACAACTATTTTATTAAAAATGTTAAAATAATTAATTTTAATATTAATGTTTAAATGTATAAACAAAAAATATTAAAAAATATAAAACAAAAAAAATATATATTTATTTATTTTTATATAAATTAAAATAAAATCATTCAACTAAATAAACACATAATTCAATATAATGATTTACAACTTAATAATTAATTAATCACATATAGAACAATATTTAGAAAATCAAAGTGTATTAAACTGTAACTTTAAATTTTAAAAATATAAAAAACTATTTTTATATAAATTTAGTTTTTATTAATTACAAGTTAATTATTTTACCTTAGATGTGTCACAATTAAAACCTACTATTTATGCACAAAAACAATTTGTTACTAAATTGAATTTATTGTAATGTTTGTGTTTGTGCATGCTTGTAAGTTGTACTAACTTAATGTCATTTATACCCCCTTTTTATGTTAATATATATATACTAAACAATTATATGTTTGTGACTTATAAGTATAAACATAATAATTTTTGTTTTACAATTTACGTCTTTTTATATTTTTATTTAGTAAAAACAATTTTACTGTTTTTTAATATAATTCATAAAATGATTATGTTAAAAAAAATTATAATTATTTGTACCTGTAGCACCTAAAGTATTAGATAGAATTCTTATTAAAAAAGGTTTTATTTTAATATATACAAGTTTATTAATTAATTATATTATTAGACAGTTTATTGTCATAAACTAGTAATAATATATTTTAATGTTTATATATTTATCATTTTTATAATATTTGTAAAAGTAGTATCTACCAATAACAAATAAAATTATAATAATTTAAATGCATATAATTGGTATATTTAATTTATATACAATTGTATTGTTATAATATAATATATAACATTATTATAAGTAAAAATATATAATTATTTGTACAATTAGGATAAAAAGATTTAAATATTAAATTTATATATAAAAGTTTTATTTTATTATGTACAAGTTTATTTATTAATTTTAATAATAGACATTAATTTTTAATAGTTTAGTAACAACATATCTTAATGTTTTTAAATGTAATATTTTAATAATTTTTTAAAGTATATGTACTAATATCAAACAATTGTTTTACAATTAAAACGTAATAATTATTATACTTAATTTATATAATGTACTGTTATTATAACATTAATTTACCTTTTGGACCTAAATCATTTAATATAAAATTTGTACATGTTTATTTATTGTTTTGTTTTTATTTTAATATTTTTGTTTAATTTTAAATAATAAATTAGTTGTAGACATTTTATGAGTGCCAAAATTTATTACATAATTGGTAGTGGTAGTAAAAATTAACTCAGGCATGTTTATATTTGAGTCTTTATAATAATTATATAATACACCAAAATGTTAAATATAATGTTTATAAATAAACATTATTTTATATGCATATTTTGTTTTTTTATTGTAAATGTAAGTATTAAAAATTATAATTTTTATGTAAAAAATACAAGTAGTTGCATCATGTATATTATTTTAGTTAAAACAATTGATCTACTATGTTGTAAATGTACGAAAACGCATATATATATATATAGTAATTACAGTTCAATTTTAATTTTTTTTTGCTAAAATTAACTAATTTAAATAAATAAAAGGTACTAATAAAACTATTTTATTATTTTATTTAAAATGAAAAAACACATTTATAAATAAGTTGCCGATTGTTATTTATTTTTATTTTTAAGCGTTAGTGGGTGATTTTATTTAATATATATATATATATATATATAAACTACGGAGCATTATCTGTGATAGAACTATTAATTAAATAAAATTATAATAAGTTACGTGTTATTTTTATCTTTAATTTAAACTTTATTAATTGTTATATTAACATAAAAAATTTAATTTTACACTTTTGTATTTATTTAGCATTATAAAATATAATAAAAATTTTTTATGTTATTGTAGTAATTAAAAAAATCAAAAACTGATTAAATAATTGTTAAGGATAACGTTTACGATAACGTTTATCATAGTTAATAGTCCGTCCACATTAATTAATGGTTGTAAAATTTAAACTTATGTTTTTTTTAAATGTAAGTCAATAAACGTATGAGTAAACTGTTTAAAATTTACTTGTTTTTACAAAAAATATATAATAGATAAACTAATTAATTATAAAATTTATTCCTTGATTTTTCTGGGCAATTATTATTATTATTATTATTATTATTATTAATAATAATAATAATAATAATCTTGTTAACATTTAATTAATATAAAAAACCAAAAATTAATTTTTGTGCACAAAATATTTGTACATTGTTCATAAATTTAGTTATTTTTGTAAATAATTATTTACCTGGTGCACCTAAAATAATAAAATAATAAACCTCTAATATTAATGTTTAAAATGTTTATTCAAATAAATTGTTGTGCTTTTTTTTAAGAATTAAAAATATCTAAAATTTAAATTTAAATCTAAGCAAATATAGGTAAATAAAAATACTGCTAACACTAAACGGCGATTTTTGTTTAGTTATGCCAATTGTTTACTTTTAAATTATGCTTAGGTTAAACATTAAAACAAAAAAATACTAAAAAATATAAAACAAAAAACATTTTTATATAAATTAATAAAATTACTTAAATTAAATAAACACAAAATCCAAAATAATGAATAAACTAGTTACTAATTATTTAATAACAAACAACGTAATATTTAGATAAACAATTTTTTTAAATATGTAATTTTTAAATTTTACAAATATAATTAATATTAGAATATAAATTAAATTTTTATAAATTAAAAATAATTGATTAAATTTAACATTGACAATTTATTAATATTAAATGTAGTCCACGGTTAAAATAACTAAATAAAAAAATAATTGTGTGTATAAAAACACTGTTGTTTCTTTTACACAAATCATTTTAACAAACTAAATAAAAGCCCACAATTAGTGCCAGTAATATATGAGTTATACATTTATATGTACAAAAAATGTTTGTTAATTATATAATTTATTTAAATAATATTAAAAACATTAAAAATATATAAATAATAAAAAATTTATTTATTTAAAAAAAAAGTAAATATGTTAGTATTTACTTCTACTAAAAAATCTAAACCAATAACCATAAATAAAAAATAAAAAAATAAAAAAAAATTATACATATTACTAATATTTTAGATTATGTAACCCGCTGATTCACTTTATATTTTATTATTTTTGTTACTTTTAATGTTTTTGCGTAGGATAGCGTACATACCAGTGGTATAAATTAAACTAATATTTTCCCGTATTCAAATTGAGCATTGTATCAGTTGGGTTTACTATAAAACTACATAAATTAGTTAATATTTGCATTGCGCAAACTCTTAATCTATTTAACACAAAATTACACACAATAACCATGCCCAATAAATGTTTTTAAAGACACACAATAAAACAAAATAAAAATAATTACTTAACAATACATTTTAAAAAAAATATGTTAAACACCACTTTAAATCATAAAAAACCCTAGTACACAGTTAAACATAAAATGCCGATTTACTTAAAATAAAAATAAATATAGGTAATAATATTATTAATTTTTTTAAAATCCGGCTAACAGCAACTATAAAATAAATATTTTTATTAATTCAACTAACAATAGTGTTTATTTAAAACCAAATATTAAATTAATTCTAAAAAATTGCTTTTACAACAAACGTCTTTGTTTAGCACAGCGTACGTTCTCGTGGTATAAATAAAATTACTGTCCTCCCGTATTCAAGTTGAGCACTAAATTAACAAAATATCCCAGCATATATTTGTTTTTACAAAACAATATGCAATATTTAAAATAATTAATTACAATTAATTATTTTTTATTAGCCGTTGTAAATGTAGAAATTTATAAAATCCATGTCTAAAAAAGAGATTGTTAGTACAAAACATTGACCATTTTTTATAATACACAATGTCTGCCTAATATATTTTTAAATCAACATAAACTATTTTTTTAATATTAAAATATTAATAAAATTATTTTAATTAATTTATAAACAAAACTAAAAATCAGTTTTTATTGCATAAATAATTTAAGCACTTCTACAAAATTTATTTAATAGAATTAATATTTATTAACCTGGTATACCTAAAATTGTTAAACAAAATAAAATAATTAACATTTAGTCTTGATGTTTAAAATGTTAAAATTAATTAAATGTTAAAACATATGTTTTTATAACATATACATTAAGAATATTTAAATTTAATTAAATAAAAATAATTAATATATTTAAATTCAAAAAAATAAAAAATATTGTTAAAAATAATTTTACTTGCTAAATTAAAGTTTAAATTTATAAATTAATGATTAATTTTAACGATTATTTGTTTTTGTATATTTGTAATTATTTTTTATTAATATTAAATATTTTGTTGTAAAACTATAATATGCTAACAAAACAATATATTCTAATTACAATCTATTTTTTTGGTTTTAATAGTTAATGAAAATGTACATATTTAAAGCATTTGTGTTGTGAAAATAGGACAATTATTACAAAACATAGACATATTTAACTTGCAAAAGTTCAACTCAATGTTAAAACTTTTTTTACCTGCTAAAAATTAAAAATTAAAAATTATATATCAATGTTTCATTTTATCAATTATTTAATTTTGTATATGTGTACTTATTTTTAATTTATATTAACTATTTTGCTGTGAAACAATAATATGCTAACAAAACAATATATTTTAATTACAATGTATTTGTTTGGTTTTATTAACCAATAAAAATGTAAATATTTATAGCATGTATGTGGTAGAAATAGGAAAATTAGTACAAAACATAGACATCTTTAACTTGCGAATATTAAATTCAATGTTAAAATTATTTTTACCTTCTAAAAATTGAACATTAAAATTTTTATATTAGTGTTTAATTTTATTGATTATTTGTTTTTGTATATGTGCAATTATTTTTAATTTATATTAACTGTTTTACTGTGAAACTATAATATTTTAACAAAATATTATATTTTAATTACAATGTATTATTTAGTTCTATTACTCAATGAAAAAGTACATATTTATAGCATTTATATTGTAAAAATAGGACAATTAGCGCACAACAGACATATTTAACTTGCAGAAGTTAAACTTAATGTTAAAAATTTTTTTTACCTCCTGAAAATCAAAAATTAAATTTTATAAATTAGTGTTTAATTTTAGCAATTATTTTTTGTATTTTTGTAATTATTACTAAATTTATATTAATTATTATATTGTAAAATTAATAAACAGAAAATAAAATAATAGTTGCATTTTACAAAACAAAAGAAACTATTATATCTCACAATTTAAAAAAAATTAATGATAACAAAAAATAATTTCGTATAAAAAAATTAAATATAGCTATAATATAATAGCATAACAAAACGTTGTTTAGTAAATTATTGTTTTATAAAACTTAAATTACAACTACTATTTATTATACACACATTTAAATATGTACTTTTTATTACATAAGAGTAATTTAATTACATTTGAATATACTATTAATTGTGGTTATTGCAAAGCTCAATTTAAACAATTTTGAGTTAAATAATTTATACAATATAGTCTTAAAATACCGTAGTTTTACAAAATATAATATTGCATATTGCATATTACATATAAAATATATAATACATAATATATTACAGTTTTAAAATAATACACATTATAACGTTACTACAACTACTTTATATTTTCTTAAATAAAATCATTAGTAACGCACACATTTTTTCTGTTTAAGAATATTAACTTATTGGAAATAGTTTACCAACATAGTACCAAAATAGTATCTATTTACAAAATTAAAAAATATAGTATTTTACACATAGTTTTAAAAATGTTAATTAATGTAACAGTATTTTATATTAACATTAATGTGCCATCACAAAAGTGAATAATAATAATAATAATAATAATAATAATTATTATTATTATTAAACTTTAAAATGTCACTGGAGATACATTTAGCGTAAAATGCATTTTTACTATCAATATTAATAACAATTAAAAATTAAAAATTAATAAATGTAGTAGTACAAATAATGGGATCAAAATAAAATAAAATGTCCTATGTTAATAAATATAAATATAGTCAATATAGTAAACATGCAAGTTTAATTTTGTTAGTAGTTTAATTTTGTTTGATTCTGGATTGGTTAATATTCTACACAATTAAGGTAGACATAAATATATGTATTGATTAGGTTTGGCTTTCATGTGCATGTAAGTTCTACTTGTTTTTCTAAAAATTTTAAAAATGTTTAAAACTGCGTGTATTAGATAATTGTTATTACTTTTAATTTTTGATGCTAATTGTATACAAGATTTAAAATGTTTATAAACAATATCAATAGGATAAAATATTTGATTTCTGCAGAGTTTGATATTTATTATATGCATCTTTTTAAAACAACATAATCCTGTTTTAATAAACCAAAAAAAATTATAAATAAACAATAAATATTAATGGTTAATAACATGATGTAACAAACAATTTGGTAATATAATTGGTAGCATTTAGTTGTCTTAATCTTCTTATGTAGTACTATAATAATTTGGGTTTTAAAAAATATAGGCTCTACATGATTAAACCAAGTAAATATTTTATTTATGTTTACATTAAGATACTTGCTTTTGTTACAAGTGCATATGTTTGTTTAATTTAGTTTTAATGTTTTTTTTAATTCCATTGTTTATTTAGAAGCATCATTTTGATAGATTTAAATTAAAATTAAAATTAGTAGACCTTTGTAAAATTCTATTAATGAGACTTTTAAATTTGTTTGAATCATTATTTAATAATATTTTTGTACACAAGACTATATTATCTGTTAATGTAAACAAATGTATTGGCTTTAACACTTTTAATAAATTTACGTACAGTAAAAATCAAATAAAAATAGTACTGCATTTTGTGGAACTCTTTTATTATTTTTTATTAAATTTGGTTTATTACGACTAATTTGTGTAAATTGTTTTCTTTTTAAAAAAATAATTTTGTAGTCAGTTTCTGATGTGGTTGGGTGTTTCAAGTAGTTTAAGACGTTTTAGTAATATTTTTCTCAAAATTCGATTTAATGCAGATTTATAATCCAAAAACATGTACTATATTAAACATTTTTGTTTCTCAAGGGATTCAGTAATAAAATGACCAAGACTGGCTACACAGTCTAAAACAGAATAATTTTTTATAAATACATTAATAATAAGCATTACTAATGTTTTATGTACGCTTAACGTTGTTAAGTATCTTTTTAGTTAATTTTAAAAACACTGAGATCCAAGCAAATAAGCAATATTGTTGATAAAACATAAATTTTTGGAATAGGTGTAATTTGTAAGTTACGCTAAGTATCAGTTATTTTACAATTTATAAGAAATTTGCTTATTATTGTAAATATTAACGGAGTAATGGCTGGCATGCAGATCTTTAATAAATTTTAATTTATTTTATTAGGTTTAGGTAAAGTGCTTGTTTTACAACTGTTAATTAGTTTTTAAATAATAAGGTTAATAATGGGTGTTAAATAATTTTATTTAATTAATTAAATTATAATATGTTTAAGTTGTTTGAAGTAAAGTAATTATTTACTTATTTAGCATTCAATTTAAATTAATTTGTTTTTAATTTATTAAAAAACTTGTTAATATTTTTCTAAATAGATTGTGAATCACGGTCTGATTAAAAATAATTATGAGCATAGTTATTAAGTTTGTTCATTTCAATTTTAATTTGTTTGTTTAAGTTTTTTATTTTAGTATATTAACTAGATTTATATGGTACTTTTTTTTGTCGTCTAAGCTTTTTAAAATTTAATAAACAAATATTGTTTTTTGTTATATTAACTTTAACTACTAGACAAAATTTGTTAATATAAGTGTTAATAAAATCAGTAAAAATACAATCGCTTTATTTATGCTAAGGTTGTTAAAATTAAGGTTATTAATGTTTATTAGTGCAGATTTAAATAATGCTACATTTAAAATTAATGTATTTTGCGCATATATAAATAATTTACAAATAAAATTAAAAAATGATAATATTTTGAGTATAATTTTAGAAACAGACAAATTATGGACTGGTAATATGTTGAAATACGTGCATGTTGTTTTACTGAATAATGATTAGGGGCATTTATAAAAATATAATTTAGTTGTTTTTAAAGTTTTGTAAAAAAATAACTAAATCAGTAGCGTTTATTAGTTTAACTAATTTAGTATTTGCATGTCTGAAATCACAAATTAGTACAATTAAAGTATTTTTATCAACATTGATTAAATAATCAATTAATTTTTGTAAAAATAATTAATTTTTACAGTGCTGGCAACAGTTTCTTTGTAAACATGTATAATAGCAACATTTTTATAGTGAAACACATTTATTTCTGCAATAGACAATTAAACACTCAATTCCATTTTTGTATATTCAAATTTTGATTTAGGATCATTAAAGTATTTTTTATTAATGTGCAATTTTTTCGATCAAGTCAAAATATAAAAAATTCATTAAGTTCTATAAGATTATTTTTAACATATATATTAAACCATAATATTTGAACTAATATCACACAGCTATTTATATGTAATTTGTTTGCCTTGAGAGATCGTAGATCAAAAATGTTTTTAACTAATAACCTGCAGTTTAATGACAATAATAACGGTAAGGATATCTTTTTAAATAATTTTAATTTTAAACCTTTCTGAAATTTGTCATAATAAAATGTATGTTTATTTTAAACAACTGTATGCCTTAGTGAGTTAGAAACACTTTTTACAATAAAATTAGGGCATTGTCAAAATTGGGATTTTGGAGATAGAAGTGTATTTCTGTTAAATTTTATTATGATTGATTTCATTTAATAAAAATTGTAAAAAAATATTAATAGAAAAATAAATATATAGATATTTAAAAAATATTAAATAATAAATATTTAATTTCGGTGTTATAGAAACGTAGCGCAGACATTCAAGGGCCCGCTTTTAAAAAAATGTTATTTTAATAAATGTTATTTTATTTTATTTACATTAAACATAAATTGATTTATTTTTAATATACAGTAGTTTTTAATATAATTGCTAAATCACAATTTCATAACTAAATGAATTAATAATTATATTAAAAAAAAATATATTTACACAATTAAAAAATATTTTAAGTGCAAATATAATTTCTGTATTATTATATTATCTAATTTAGTTAAAAAACAATTATTTACCTCGTTTACCTAAAATTGTTAAAATAAAATAAAAAAATTGACAATTACCTAAAATTGTCAAAATAAAATAAAATAATTAATTTTTTGTTTAAATGGTTATGCTAAATAATTGTTTTTGTTTAGGTTTCTAAATATTTGCTTTTAAAACATGTTTTTGCTAAACGTTAAAACAATAAACAATAAAAGTACTACATATTTATATATTATATTTAAAGTAACTCATTAATTTTAACATTTATAAAATTAAAACAATCAATTTGTTTAAAAAAACTTTTTTTATAGTTAAAATTTTTATATGCAGTATCAAAATACAAATTGACATAATACTTTAAAGACAAATAATTAATATATTTAATTTAAATAAAATATAGTTTTGTTAAACAATATATACCTCTAGCACCTAAAATATTAAATATTTAATTTACATATTTAATTTTAAAATATTTTACACTTTAATCTCTATTTAAACCTGTATATTACAAAATTATTAAAAAATAAAATTATAAAAATAAAATAAAATAAAATGTAAATAATTATAAAATTGTAAACATTACATCAACAATTTTTTTGCATTATGGAAAAAATAATTACATTAGAAAAATTGTATTAGTTGATAAACAACAACTTACTTATTTAATTAAAACATAAATATTTACGTGTCATATCAAATATTTTAATTATATAAAACAAACCCAAATCTAAGCAGAATTATTTTTGTTTTTTTATATTAAATAATAAAAATTTATTTTAAAATAAACTAATTAAAAAATAAATGTAAACAGGATAATCAACATACTACGTACATGATTAAAGTTGATCTTTATAAAGAGAAATTGTGCAGTCATAACATGAACCAAGTTTTAGTGCACTAAACAAATAACGGCGAGGTCATACATACAGTTAACATTTTTATTTAATGTACATTATTAACGTCGCTAACACAATAACATATAAAAAATGGTTGTCTTTGTTGATTACATTAAAATTGCTTACCAATATAACAATGGAGGCTCTGAGTCAGCACACTGTAGCATGCAACAAACTAAATAATTATTTTTACAATTTATTTATATATATTTAAAATAATTAAATTGCAAAGCTAAAAAATACTAAAATTGGAGCATAATTAATTTTTTTATATAATAGTATACTTTTTCTAATTTAAATGTCAATGTTTACCTGGAACACCTTGAGTATAATTTAAGTAATTGTTTATAAAGCATTTTTATAAAATAATACTACAATATAACTAAAAACAATTGTATTTTATAAATTAAATCTAATATTATTTGCTGTTTGTAAAAAACCAAAAATAATTAATAATTTGTGTAATGTTCTAAATAAACAATAAATAAAAAATAGCATTAGTAAATAAAGGTTAATATATTTAGTAAATAATATAGCAAATAGTATAACCGTAAAACAGTTATAAAGTTATGTAATTAAACAAATGTTATTATTATTTAATAAATAAATTGTAATTTTTTTAATAAACATTCTCAAAATAATAATTTTTTTACTATGTTTTTTGACAACATGTAAAACATTTTTTTCTAGTTGTGTATGCAAAGTTAGGTGTAGTTTATTTATTTATGCAATGCAGTATTGTACACGTTTATAATATTTTTATTATTATTTATTTTGCTATTTTAAATTACTTATAAAAACACTATTTACCATAAAAACATTTTGACCAAAACAAACATTGGCCCGTATTTAATAACGATGGTGAGATTCAGACCCATGCTCACTTAGGTCCAAGTCGAGTGCTGTACCGCTAGACTACCCAGACGCACAACACAGTTTAAATAATTAGTTGGATTAACTTAAGTGTGTTTTAATTTATTGTAAAAAAACAATAATTTTATAATTAATGTTAAAAACTAAAAAACATATTAATTGTGCTAATGTTCTGCTAATTAAAATGAAAAACCAAATTTCAAAATTATTAAAAAACCATAAAAATATCCTCAGTCCATCCAATGTATTTAATTGTTTTCTTTTTTATAAGATCTCAAATCTTAAATAATCATTTGCAAAAAACACAGCTATATGTAAACAAATTTATATAAATTAAAATAATTTTTAAATTAATAACCTTAACGCACATGTGATTTATAATACTATATTTGTTTTTTTATAATTATTTTGAAATGTATTACATGTTTATGTTCTATAAAAATTACTTTTCAAAATCTGATAATTTGTAATCGGAGTTGTAAATTGTTTTGTATTTTAAAAATGAAAAGTTTGCTATTTTTAAAATAAAAATTATTATTATTATTATTATTATTAGAAGTAATAAAAAGCATTAAAAATACACTTTAATAAAGACCAATTTTTAAAACATTAATAAAACTGGCTATAATTTAACACTATTTACCTGTGGTATTAAAATATTTCATAAACTCAACTTATTACATTTATAGTTTTATAAATAATTTGGAAAAATGTTTAAATTTTAAAAAAATCATGTTACAAAATATTTTTAAATAATTTAAACATATTAAATATATTTAAATAATAACATTGCTTAGCTAACATTTGATATTAAAACAAGTTTTATTATTACTTATAATTTTTTTTTGTTACAAAAATTATTTAAAAAATAATATTTTAAATTATGTTTTCAAAACTAAAATGCAATTGTCTCTTGAAAACAATTTGTTTTTTATGGAACATTTAAATTTGTTAATATGCATTTATGTACGCGTACATTTAGTACATTTATAAAACCCATTTAAATGCAAAACATACCTGGTATTCCTTAGAAAATTATGTAATAAGATAAATGTTACTAATATTTAATAAATTACTTAATAAGTTTTAATTGTTGTAATAGTAACTATAAAAATAACAATTGTTTTATATTTATTTAAAAATGTATAAAAAATAATATTTTTAATAATTTTGTATGCATTTATTATATTAATAAAATGTACTATTATATACATATAAATTCACAAAATTGGAAGTCATCTCGAATGTAACGGATACTAATCTTTTTTGTTTAGTCTCTTGATATAAATAATGCAAAATGAGTGTTGTGCCAAATGTATCTAAGGCATCTTGGGTTAAATTTGTTAAGCTTTATAATCTTTTTATTTTTACCTAGCAGAACAACATTGTCAGCGTATTTTAAATTGGTGATGGGCTTTGTATCAACATACATGCTATTCATTTATTCAGAAACCTAGGTAAATGTAGCATTAATTGTATAATTAAACAAAAATGAAGCAACTACGCAGCCTTGATAAACACTTTTGCAAATATTAAACGGCTTTGTAATAGATTTTTTGCAATTGTGGATTACACCAATTGAGTTCTTGTATACAGTACGTGGAAGATTTACAAGTTTTATTGAGATTCAATTACGTAACATCTATTTAGAATTGTATTTTGTTTAGTTAGTCAAAGGCTGAAGAGTAGTCTATGACCGTTACGTACATAGGGCGCTAAACCTTGTCCAAAATTCCAGGATGCACTGGAGCGTGTAAATCTGATTAATACATCCCAAACCAGGACGAAAACCAGTTTGGTTAGGACGCGTAATCTTTTTCCTCTCCGGGCACATTCTATTAATTATTGCTAATGTGGCAATGTTTTCAGTTATACAAAGTAAACTAATGCCCCTGTAGTTGTCATGTAATTGCCGATCTTTCTTCTTAGAAACAAAAACAATACTAGCACGATGACAGTTTTCAGGGCACTGCTCAGATGTCCAGAAATTTGTTATGATGCCATAGAAGTGAGCTTATAATAATTTTAACACATTTGAAAAATAAAATAAAAATGCCAAAACTTACCTGGTCCGCCTAAAATATGTTTAAATTATTGTAACTAAAATGTTAAACGTAATATTTTTATTTTTACTTATTAATTTTTATAGCTACTTTAAAAAATTTACAAAAAACATTTTTTAACGGTGGACATTTAAAAAAAATTAAAAATGAACCCGCATTTTAGTGCCGGCGATAAGATTTAAACCCATGTTTACCGAGGTCTGTATTCAAACGCTCTACCGCTAGACCATCTTGACACAATATAATTTAAAAATATTCGTACCTTATAAATTAAAAATAATGCAATTTAATGTTTATAATTTGTATTTAAATGTTAAAATGCAAATGTGTTATACAAATGTTTTATTAATCAAATTAAAAAAAAAACAAATAATACATATTTTTAAAATTAATTTAATAAAGAATATTAATATTTACACATTTGCTAATATATTTATTTGTATAACGTTTAACTTTCTTGTAGGTTCATAATCAGTTAGGTTAACTACAAGTATTTTTATAAATTGTTGTACACAATTATTGTTTTTGTTTTATTGTTTTAAATAAAACCCCAAATCTTACAAAAATATTTAAAAAATTATATATGCAAACATATTAATTTTTTTTGTTTTACTTTACGCAAGAAAAATTCATCTTTAAATTAATAAAATAATTTATTTTAGTACACACGTTATGTAAATATACATGTATCAAAATTATTTTTTTAATGATTATTTTTAACAATATTTATTGTTATAAAATTATAATTTATAAAAATATTTTTTAAATCTGATAGCTTGTAATCAGACGTGCATAGTAGTTTTTACCTCTAAGTATATTTGCAGTAATCTGCATAACATTTATTTTATTAATAAAATTATTTTAATGTATTTTATTACACATACTATTACAAAGATTAAATATACATGTAAATACATTATTTATAATATATATATATATATAGATGTAGCTGTAAAACCTAATAAATTAATACATAATTTATTTACTAACGTTCAATTAAATTTTATTTCTTTTGTTTTGATTTTGAACAAACATATTTATATAATAACACAAAATTATTTTCTTATTTTATGTTTTAAAACAAATAATTATAAAAATAAACTAAAAAGATTAAATTGCAATTTTATGTTAATTGCAACATAAAATCGAAAACGACATAAATTTAAAAAAAATTATATTTAAACAAAAATTATTTATTTTTAAACAATGTAAATGTTAACAATATTATGGACATTATATATTAATGTTAATACAATGCTTTAAAATTATTTATGTTACTTAGGCACATATTTACCTACAATACATAGGGTTACAAGAATACAGTAAAACTTAAATAAACATACGTTTAATACCAAAAACTAAGTTTGCATTTTTTTGTAATTGTTTCATGTAAAGTAAATTAAAAATTATTTTAAAAAACAATAAAGGTTATGAATAATAAATAACCGTTATCAATTTTACTATTTTTGTTTCTTATAGTTATAAAATTAACTAATTCAGCATTTACAAGTATTGTACGGTTGCAGTAACATTAGTTTAAATTTAACAAATAAATGCAAAAACAAATTGAATTTGCAAGTATAACATGATATAAATAAAAAATAATGCATGTTGGCAGTTTATATGTCAGTAAATGTTTTTTTTAATTATTATTTTTTTTAACTTAACTTAATTAATTATATAATTAATTCGTAATAATAGGAATGATATTGCATACAAAAAATTAAAATATCTTACCTGTTTGTACTAATATTTGCGACATGCATAACATTAAAATACCTGCAATAAAAAATATAATTACTTACTTAAAATTATTTTCATTGTTATGATTTGTTCAACAAAATAATTTTTGTTTTTTGTACTTGTCTATATTTTTTTTACTTTTAAATAAGCAAATTGCATAATTGACCAATTAATTGTATGTAATTTTAAAATATTAAATTTGGCAACTATTATTTGTAGTTATAAAAATGTGCTACATCACAAGTTTTCAATTAGTATTTTAAATTTAATCGTATGCTAAAAATTATTTTATTGTTCAAATATTTCTATTTGCAAAAACATTTAATTTTGGTACAGTGTCTATTGCTAAAAGATACTTCTTGTAAAACATTAAAGTAGCAAACATAAAATTATATATATATATATATATATATTTAAAATTCAAGCTTACGTTTTTATTATTTGTTATAATACTATCTGTATTGGAAATACTTTTAGCGTACAAAAACATTTTTGTTGTCAGTAAAATAAAAGTACACAAGTAATAACACAAATAATAATAACAAACTAAATGTGAAATAAATGTTTTATATACAAAATGTAAATACAAATAAACGCAAACATTTATAACGACTGTATAATTTAAACAAAATTTAAACTTTTTTACAAAATATTACAAACTTTAATATATGTAATAAATATTTATGCAATGTACACATTATTTTTTTAATTAATTTACTAATGCATTGGTATAATATGTTTAAATAATTAAAATTAGTAAATCCGTTTATGCGTAAATTGATGTAAAGTAATACAAATATGTAGCATTGTTTATATTTATGTTTTATTGATGTTTTTATTTATAATGATTATATTGTTAATTATAAATAAATGTTTAAAAATAAAAAAACTTAATTTAAATTAATTTGTTATTTTTTGATGTTTTATTGTAAAAATAATCTACAAAAATTTAAAAGTGTTAAGTATTTAATTATTGATCCATATTTAGTTTGGAATATTTATTTAAAAATGCCAAAATGGTCATAAAATTATATTTTAAAAATAACATTTATGTAAGCACAACTAATTAACATTTACATTTTTTTTTTAAATAATTAATATTTTTTAATTAAAACACTTAAAATCATTATTCAAACATATTTTTAACTCCTTACGTTTATATTGTAATAGCAGTATTTTTAAATTAAAAATTAATTTATATTAAAACATTAATCAACTAATTTTAAGTAAATAATTTTTAAAACGTAATTAAAAATTATCAAACATTTAAAATAATTTAAAAACTTTGCTTTGGTTTCTATTATAAAGTATTCAGTTCCTTCTTAATTTGAGTTAAAAATTAATACTTGCATGCATATAAACAATAAATATACATTACATCTTATTAAAAAAATGTTTAATGTTTAATATTTTGGGTGTTTTTTTTTAAATGTTAAAATGTATGTTTTTGTTTGTTAAAAAATTCACTATTTAACTGAATAAATATGATATACTCTATTTTGCTAAACTACAAAAATAATTAACACAGTTTTAGTTATTTGCTACCTAGAAGCAGGAAATATAATATGTTTATGTTCTCTATTATAAAAAATGTAATTAATTTTTATTACAAAATAAAGCACTAATATTATGTTTTGTAATAATTAAAAATAATTGTATTTTTAATGATCACTATTTAATAGTTTTAACATTAACATTATTTATTTTAATTTTAATGCTTTAGATGTATAAATTTATTTAAATTAATGCATATTTGTTCAAATTAATTATTTTTTAAAATATATTTTACATAAAACTATATTACATTTTAATAAAAACACCAAATCAAGTGACAACAAACACAAGCCATTTCATTTATCGTTTAATACTTTGGAGTAAATTAAAAATAAAGCAATTTATTGAATCTAAATACTAGATATGTGTGGCATTTTTTATTAAATTTAATATATATTTATAACATAATACACATATTTTAATTATTAGAAATAATTAAACTTAAAATATTTTTTTCTGTTTGCTATGTAATTGCTACAATTGTTTTAATTTAATAACCACGTTTTAAATTCTAGTTAGATTAGGAGTTGCATATATAAATAGTGACATCAGTAAATTTAATGTTGACCTACTATGATATTAAAGTATATGTAGCGCTTGTTGCTTATATTATATTAGACACTTAGATAATACCTTAAATACCTTAGATAATATTTTGCTAATATGTATACATTTTATATTATTCGCGAAAATATTTTTAATATAATACACACTAACATTTGTTTCAGCGACAAAGCACTATACCACCATTATAAAAACTTAAAGACAAACACAAATAATTGGTTTAAAAAAATAAGTTTATTTAATAAAATACATAAATATACAAAATAAAGGTAACAAATTTAATAATGTTAACAATTAAAGTATTATCCTTTTTTTGTTTAACCTGTGCCAGTCGCTTTGAGTAGAAATCTATCAATGTACTAATATAGTCCCTGAAATTGCAATTTTTTACAACATGATTAATTTTTGTTTTCAATGATGCATCAAATTTTTATGCGCTTTACAACACATTTTAAAATACTAAAAACGTTTTTAATTACCTTGAGGTATAGACTGTGTAGAAAAAGTTGAATAAACGTTAGCTTTTTGCTTTTCAAAACTTTTGTGGTTTAAATAAAAACCGTATAGTAAACTATGAATCATATTAAAATACACATTAGCATTTTTACAATATCTTTACAATGTTTTGTAGCATTTTAGACAACTCATTATGAAACTATTCTCTAAATATTTGTACAATTTTACGTTGTTTAAATAGCCACTAAAACATATCCATTTTGGAGACTGGTTGTATTTAATTGCAAAATGTCCTTTGTCATATGAGAGATGTGCAATTGTTATAACGGTATAAATGTGGCTAATTTAAAAATTTAAACTATTAATAACTTTTAAATGTTTAGTCCATGGTTGGTAGAATATTGCACAATTACCTGTATTGATTTTTAAAATTGTTTAAAAAATATTGTGTAAAATTAAAACAACTATTTTTATGAATTTGGCAATTGTTTTAATTTTTGTGCTCTTTTATAAAACTTTAAACTAATTTATAATCATAAAAAGAAAAATAACGACGTTAAACTGTTTTAACCATAAGCATGAAGTGCGCAAATATAAGAAGAGTTTTATCAAAATTGCAAATTTTGAAATAAAAAATAAAAATCGGCACTGTGCTTAATTTATTAAAAATAACTTTATAAATAAAAATTATATAAAATTAAAAAATATTTTTTAATAATTATTTTTGTAAATAAATTACAAATTATACTATTTAATAAAGTTTAACTAGAAAAAATTATAGTTTAGACACCGCATTACCATGATATATATTAATATTATATATTTATTGATAAACGTACTACAATAATTAAATTTATATAATGTGTAAAAAATATTGTCTAATTTAAAAATATACATTATTTTATTTTACATACAAAAATATAAAAAAATAAATTGGAATGACACACGTTATCTATTGTATCTATATCTATATATGTATATATACATGTACATATATATCAATACTTTACATATTTAAAAATAAATTCAATATTACATACTGTATTTTATAAAACATAATTCTAAACATTTAAAATTAAATAATATTATATATGTAAATGTTTTTAATTTTTGAACATGTAAAAAATAATTTAAAATATGTGCATTATGTATTTTATATTTAAAACAAAATATATATATTAATGTAAATAAATTTTATTTAAAATATTTTTTTACAAAACATGTAATTTTTGAAAATCATATTTCACATATTGTTTGCATTAATCACATTATTTAAGATTATTTTTGGGTTTTTATGTATAGAATTTAAAAGTAAAGTTAAGTTAAGATATGTATTACAATTTAAGTATTTAAATTAAAATTAGTTTTGTATACATATAAAATGTATATTTTATTTATTTGTTAAAATATTTTTATATACATTAATATTTTATTTATTTATTTATTTTAAAATCATGTTTTTAGTAATTTATTTGCTTTTTATGTTGTAAACAAGCATTTGTTTTATTTAAACAAATAAAACATTGTTTTTACTGCAAGTATATATTATGCGTATTATTGTGCAAAAAATATTTTTGATTTATTTTAAACAAATTATGTTTGCTATCGTTTTTAAATTATGTTTTAGAATTACTTGTTTATTTAACTTAATAATTATTTTACGCAAAATTTTTTTAAGTAAACGCTGTCTAGTTCACACTTAAAACAATTCAACTACGGCAAAGGAATAATGTCAATTGTTAATCATTATATATTTTTATAATTTCTATTTTGACTAATAGGAATAATTTTAGTTTAAGACTGTTTATTTTTTGTACACGTGTTAATAAGATTACAACAATTAATGGAAAATAAAATTACTATTGCTTGTTGTCAATATATTGAAATAGTATTAAAATTTAGCAACTTTAATGCAATTTTATTTATTAATTAATATTGTTAAAATATTAGTTGCAGATATTTTTAAAATTATTGTACTACAAATAGGGACATAAGTAACTCCAATGTTACCCTACTAAAATATGTAAATATATAAAACACTTGTTACTTATTTTAGATATATTTATCAATAATATTTTGTATGTGTAATATTATATGCAAAAAAATTTTAATATAATAAAAAATAACATTTGTTTTAGAAACAAAATACAAAAAAAAACAATTGTAAAGCTTAAAGAAACACAGATAATTAGTTTTAGATAATTTGTATACTAAAATAGATAAATAATAATAATTATTATTACAAAACTTTTTTGCTTTAAAAAATAAGCATGGGACAATAAGGCAAAAATTATAGCAAAAAATATCAACAACAGTGTCTTGTAATTCAAAAAAAAACATGAAACAACAACATTTTTACATGTATTTAAACATTCTGCTAAACGTTTTATTAGACCCCATAAAAAGTTCACTTTAATTAAATTTTTCAAGTTATTATTTGTCTATCAATGTTTTTTTCCTATTTACAATTGTGTATTTTAAAACAGTTTTTACTGGTCTTTTGGGCAAAAAACGTAAAATATAATTAAGTACTTTTTTATCTAATTGTAATAATGTCATTGTGTAAACACTAGTCAGTTTTTGTTATGATATAATTATTTAAAATGTGATTACAGCAGATAATTTTTAAAATACTTTTAAAAAACCGGAGATGCATAACATTCACCTGCTTATTAATCTATTCCGTTTGCTTTTACATTTTATTTCCATATATTGCCGTAGGAATGATTTTTAATGCTTAACAACGTTTTGTTTTTAAACAAATAAAAAACACGACTATATTAATTCAAGTCTATTAAAACCTGACACAGCTTTTTCAAGTCTGTTTTTAAAATTAATTTTGGTTTTTTCGTGTTTATCATTTATGTTTTCCAAATATGTAAAAAAATTAACAATATTAATATTTTGTCTATAACTTTAATAGGTAATTCATTGATTGACTTAATGCATTTTTGTTTTTAAACACGTAATTTGTAAGTCAATACGATAACTAATATCACTGAGACATGTCATATTTTGCATCATTTTAAAATTTTCACTGAGTAGACCAATATTACTTGCAAACTCTAAATTTGTTAATTTGCCTTGGTTTTATTTGATACTATTAAACAATTTTTTTATAGATGGAGTCATATTATTTACCAAACAAAATTGATAAAATACATTTTTAAAGTATATTTGTAACAATTTTGAATACAGCAAAATGACTACTTTTTGTTCGAAAGCAACAACTTTAATTTTGTTATAACAAACGCTTAATATTTACACATTTTAACGGTATTGCGTATAACATAACAGTTTTTTATAACGATTTTTTAGTTACAAAAATGTTATTAATACATATTTCCGGATTTTGAGTTACATTTATATTATTATTTAGCGGTACAGCGCTCGAATTCGGACCTTGGTGGACATGAGTTCGAATCCCATTGCCGGCACTAAAATGCGGGCCCACGTTTGGTTTAGCAAAAATGTTTACTGCTAAAAGATCTTTTTTATGCAAACATTTAAAGTAGCAAACATTAAAAAAATAAAAAAAGTAAAAAAAGTATTTAGCATAGATTGATTTTGTACTTCACAAAAATATTCTATTTATCTAAATATTTGCTCATTATCTGTTAAAAGTAAACAACTATATTTTACTTTGATTAGAATGTCAGTGTCTTTTCTAACTTCTAACAGTTGTTTTACATTTTTATACAAAGTCTTCAAATTATTTTTTGTAGCTGCTCTAACTGCTTTTTTGCATTTGTTTTCTAACCAATTATTCTTATTTTTACGGCAATTTTTTGAATTTGTTTATCTAAAGTTTTATATTTAACATATTCTTTTTTTTAATAACATAATTGTTAGATTAAATTCTGTACAGCTTGTTATAAAATAATTTTTAAATGTTTGCAACTTGTACGCATTTATTTTAAAGACTGATTGTAAAAAATTGCAAAATATTCGCATACATTTAAAAAAGTACAACATTAATTACACTATAGGTCTGGTTCAATAAAAAATTGGACTGTAAATAACTTTTAAGTGTTTATCCATGAGTCATAGAATATTGAACACTCATGTGTAAAATTTCCAAAAACACTATGAATAATGTTTGTACTTTTTGACAAACTCCTTAAAATATATAGGCACAAACAAATAAAGGTTTCTTAACAGCCGGTTAGTAAATGAATATGAAATTTTTTTAAGTATTAATTTTTTATTTGTTTATTATTAATCATTCTATGTATTTTAAGGTGCATATTTATAAACTGTTTATCTTATTTAGTTGCTGAACGTTTTTTTAACTATGAAAAACCGGGATTTGCTTTACTGTTAAAAATGCTGTACATAATTAAAATATATACATTTATGCATTCTACAATTATTTTAAAAAATAAAGACGCTGATGTGTTTAAACCATAAGTATGAACTGCGCAAAAACAAAAAACTTTATTAAATTTTAAAATTTTGAAATGGAACATAAAATTCGACTTTGTGCTTATGTTATAAAAAATTATTTTATGTTTTTATTGGAATTAAATTTGTTTTAAAATTGTTTATATAAAAACATTTTTAAAATAAATTAATTATAATTTATTTAAAAATACAGTGTAAGTTTGTATTTGTAAGCAATAATTTTATTATACAAATTTTTATTTTTATAAAAAAAATAACATAAAATTTACAATTATTTATTAGTATTTATTTTGTTAATAACTTACATATTTTAATACCTAATATATTAAAAACTAGAAAAAATTAAAGTGTAGGTACTGCATTGCGAAAACTGTGTTATCTGCATGTTTAAAAAATACAGCAGGCTTTTTTTGTTAAAGAAATTAATGTTTAATAAAAATAAAAATAGAAACAGGATTGCACTTTGTAAAACACTTTTGTTTAAAAATGCTATGTAACAGGGTTTTTTTGATTAACGTAAAAGCAAATAAAGTAATGTTTTCTACCTTTTATTGTATTTACTACTTTACTTGCTGTTGCGAAAACAAATATACTGATTGGACAATTTGTCGCTTTTCTGAACGGGTCAAAAAACACATTTCCAATTAAATAAAAAAAAGTTTAACTTAACTGAACGTATGTGCACTACGTCAATATTGGGTAAAATAAAACACCAAGTTAACTTTAATTTTTTTTTAAGTGTTAATAACTTTTTAAATTGTTAACATGTTGAAAACATTTAACTTTTTTGGCATTTACAGATTATCTATTTTGTGTCCACAAAAACAATTGTAACTTTATCAAATTTAGCGTAAACTTAACAAATCCATGTTGCGTATGTGTATATATATATAATTATTAATGTTAATTTAATTACATTATATAATTTTATGTACATAGAGCAATTTTTATATGTTAATAATTAAAATAAATTAACAACATAAATTTATTTTACAATTTACGTTTTGTATTATGTTTATTTGGAATTATAAAAAAGCCAAATGCTTTACATTTCCTATTTATTATGTTATTTAAAATAAAGTAAAAAAATTAATTTTTATAAATTGGTTTACAATGTCATTTATTTTTTAATGTTTATGTAAGGATAAAATTTTACAATTAACGTAATATGTCCAAAAACACAGTCTCTAACTACATTATAGTTATCACGGCATAAATCCAAATAATTGTATGTTTATTAAATTTTATCTACAAATATTTACCCCTTTTTTTATTATTTTTATATTTTGTACTAATATAAATAATAATTATTTATTATTATTTTAAATTTTAAATAAACATCAAAATAAAATCTAATTTTTTAAATGTTAATTGACTAAGAAAATAGTACAAAAATAAAGTCTAACAATAAAAACAATATTTTTAATATTTATTTTGAAAAAAAAGTGTTAAGTTACGTTAATGTTTAACAATCTGTAAATAATATATATATATATATATATATATATATATATATATATATGCATATATATATATATATACATTACAAATATAACAAAGTACACCAAAACTTGAATGTTTGGTCCTTAATTAAAAATATTAAACTAATAAGCACAATGTAGAGCAATGAATGGTAACATTATTAAATGTGTGCATTATAATTAAAAATAAATAGACAAATAAAAAATAGTAAAATTTAAATAAATTAATAAACCATTTTTTTCTTAATTTTTTTAAAATTAAATAATAAAACAAATACATAAATTCTGCATTTAAAAAAAATGTGCTTGTTGTTTCTAATCTATTTAATTTTATGGAATTGTAATTAAACAAATAACTTGTAATGAAAATTTAATAATTATATTAATAATAAATTTTAAACGGCTTATAATAAATATTTATTATTAAAAATATTATTGTCAACAATTTTACATGTCAAAACATATTTTTTTAGATTTTGTATATGGAAAATCAACACAGTTTAACCAAAAAGGTTTTTTTAATAAAATATTAGAAAAATATTAAAACGTACAACACGTGTTAATTTACACATTTTTAGTAACATTATTTCAGTAAAGTTAAAATAAATGTGCAAAAAGTTATTCAGATTTAAAATATTTAATTATAATTTTGTAAGTTGTTAATTGTTGAGCAATATTTAAAACATATTACGTATATTTTAATTATTTTAATATACTAAAAATAAAATAAAACATAAGTTATAAAACATTTTTGTAATTATTATTCTTATTCTTATTTTTATTATTATTAAAATTTTATATTTTACTAAATATACATTTATCGTAAAATACATGTTTATTATCAATATAAAAAATACGATCACAAAAGTAAAAAAAGTACTAGTAAAAATAATAAAATAAAAATTAAATAAAATGTAATATGTTAATAAATATAAATGTAGTCAAGATAATAAGTACAAATGTTAAAATTATAATAACTTTTTGTTATAATACTTTTTAACTAAAGAAATAAATTTACGTTATTTATGTTGTTAACAAAGGTTTAAGTAGAAATTAATTATATATATATATATATATATTTACTCAAAAAAACATTTACAATTTGCAATTAATGTTAAAAAATTAATCACTTGTTTATTTAAAAGTTTTATAAAATCATATTTTTATGTATAATTTGTGTAATCCAAATATTAATACAATATATTTGTTTAGGTATGGTAATAGTTTTAGAAACTTATTTTTAACAAGTAAGCATCCAAACGTGTTTTTAGTTGTAGAGAATAAAATTATGCCTATTTTAATAAGAATACAACGTGCATTGTTAACAATATTGTTAGTACATCTAGTGCTACATTTGTTTTATTTATATATAATAAATGTTAAAAAAAAGTTTTTACTACATTGTGTTTTACAAATGCTAATCCAATTAGTGTTGAAAAAATAGTTATTAAACTTAAAAATTTGTAGCAATTACATAACACAACATACAAAAATTATTTTATTTATAAAACGTACACTATAATGTAATTATAAAAATAAAAATATAATTTTTTAAATATATATTATGACTAATGAAAAACTTAGATAAACGGTGAACTAATAAATAATCTAAAATTAAATAAAGTTAACAACATATAATATAGTTAATATTTTTCAAAATGCAACAGTTATTTAATTTTCAGGGTTAATAAATTGTTTTATGTATAATTTACTCTAACATATAAAATAATAAATAATATGGCTCGTGTTTGTTACTACTTGGCGTAGGTGTTTTGGTATGTTTTTGGTTAAAATGCTATTACAGTTTTATATAATCTACATTTTAACAAAACATAATTTAAACATATATTTTTATTTTATTTAAATATGCTTATACATAATAATTTTGATTATACAATAAATAAAATAAATAACATTAGTGTCAGAGCTGTTAAATAACAATTTTTAAAAATATAATTATTTTTATTTTGGCGTGTGTTATGGTTAAATTAAGTGTTTTATCTAAACGAAATAAATTTAAATACAATTGCAATTATTTTTATAAAAATTACAATACAAATTATTATTTTTATAAACTATTGTAACCCTGGCATTAGTAAATTACATTTTTTTTAAAAATAATTAATATATTTTAGTAGAAAAAGACCATTGTTTAAATTGGTTATTATATTTTTTCAACATAAGGGTTTTGTATTATTTAATATAAAGCTGTTTTAAATATAAAATTTTAAGTTTGTACCAAATTGTTTATACACGGCAACTTATTTAGTTATTTAACATATAAATTCTTTAAATCAGTGTCTTATTAACCACTGTTTAAAATAGTTAGTATTAAAAATAATTTTATTTTACTATTACAAAACATAATTTTGGTGTTTTTAATTTGTAATAAAAAATTAACTCAATTTCCTGTGATAAACAAGATATAACATATTATATTTTCTGCTCCTAAGTAGCAAATAACTAAATTTGCAATAATTATACTTTGTAATTATACAAAATAATGTATTTTATTATTTTTATTTAAAATATTTTTTTAATAAACAAAAAAATAATGTTTACCATATTTAAAAAGCTACTCGAAATATTGTTAAAATAATTATTATCATTCTTAAATTGTTTTAACAAGATACACTTTATTTCTAATTTTAATTTCTATGCAAATATTAATTTTTAATTCAAATTTAACAACAAATATATATTTTAAGTTAATAGCCAAAGTGACGTTTAAGAAGTACATTACACAAGAAATCGGTTTTTAAATGATTTCAAATGTTTGGTTACTAGGGCAACGTGAGTGTAAAAGTAACCTAAAAATGGTTAATTTAATATTAAAATATTAAAAAATAATTAATTATTTATTTTTTAATTAAAATTAAATTAATTTTAATCTTAATTTTAATTATAAAACAATAAAAAGTGTAAATTGCTTTCAATTATTCGTTTTTATATGTTTGTTATTTTTAAATATACATTTTCGGTTAACTCAGCATTATAAAAATATATTTCTAAATAAAAATAAATCAACTATTATTTTAAATTTTTAACAATTTATTGTACAGAAAAACATTAAAAATTAGTAAATAATTAAGATTATTAAAAAAAATACTTTTAACACTAATTTATTCAGTAATTTTATGTGGTAGTCATTTACACAAGTAATTAATTAAAAATTAACATTATGTTATAAGCCTATATATATATATATATATATATATATATATATATATGTAAATTTAAGTTTACAATTTTACAAAATGTTACATTTTATTTGTTTAAACATTGTAATAGCATCCAAAAAGCGCAGTATTTAAATGCTGCATAAAATAATATCATTTCAATAAATTTCTACAACAATATATAAAAAAATATTTTATATCAAAATGTATACCTATAAGAGCTAAAACCTAATATATAAAATTTAAATTTAAATTGCTTGTTAAATTATTATTACTGTTTTTATATATTAATTTGTTACATTAATAGAAGTTTTACGTAATTTAAAACTATATACACTAGGGAAAGATAGAAATTAAAAAAACTAAGCAAGAAATACATTGAACACAACATTAAAAATAAAATTAACTATTTTATAATAAAAAAACATGTAAAACCATATTGTGACACAATTGTTTTTACGAACATTTATACATTAAATTTAGTTAATTATAATTTTAATTTCGTTTATTTTTTATTTGTTTAAAATCTAGTTAGTAAACACAATGCATTTTGTTACTTAGCTTTGTTGTAATGTTTTTAATTGTATATTTACTAAATTAATAATCAATTGTCTCCGTTTTATATATATATATATATATATATATATATTAAAATTTTATTTTGTTGATAAAAATAAATTTTATTTATTTATTTAACAATATTATTTTTTTAATATTTTTAAATTGGTATTATGCTTTAAATTAAATTTTATTGCTAATACATTTAAATATAACCTTAAAAAAAATATAAATTTTATAAACATTTTGTAAAAAATTAAAAAAATCTTTTACCGTTAATATCCTGTTATATATATAATTACGTTTTTAAACTTGTTTTTGTATTTTGTACAATAAATACATATTTTTAAAAAATGTGTAGGTATTAAACATTTAAAATGATACATACACGGTTGATATATTGATAACATGTAATACATTATGGTACAAATACAAATTATTTATAATAATAAATGCTTAAAAAACTTGCATAAATTATTATTATTATTATTATTATTATTATTAAGCTTTAATATCTCACTAGAGATGCATTCAGCATAAAATACATTTTTACCATCAATATAAAAAAAAGTAGTAGTATAAATAATGGGATTAAAATGAAATAGAATGTCATATGTTAATAAATATAAATATAGTCTATATAGTATGCATGTGATTTTAAAAAAATATTTAAAATTGCTGTACATAAAATGAGTCATTATAAGGCACAACTTGTACTGTAAGATGTCCAAATTAGTTCAAATGAATGCGTAGGTGGAACAATTCCTACTTTGATAGGTTTCTTAGTAGTTCAATTTTGTTTAATTCTGGATTGGTTAACACTCTGGATAAGTAGGGCAGACATGAATTTTGTATTGATTAGTTTTGGCTTTCATGTGCAGGTAAGTACTTCTTGTTTTTCCAGACGCTTTAGAATTGTTAAAAACTGCATGTAGCGGGTTATTGTTATTATTTTCAATCCTTGATGTTAATTGTATACAGGATTTAAAATGTTTATCAACAATATTATTCAATAAGATAGAATATTTGATTCCTGAAGATTTTAATACCAATGATATGCATCTTTTTAAAATAATGTAATACTGTTTTAATAAACCAAAAAAAATTATGGGTGAGCAATATAATATCAAAGGATAAAAGCATGATGTAATGAACAATTTAGTAATATAATTGTTAACATTTAGTTTTCTTAATCTTCTTATATAGTAGCATAATAATTTGGTTTTTAAAAATATATGCTCTACATGATCACACCAGGTAAGTATGCTATTTATGTTTACACCAAAATATTTAATTTTGTTACAGGTGCATATATTTGTTTAATTTAACTTGACTGTTCTGTTTTATTTCATTGTTTCTCTTGGACGCCTCGTTGTAAATTTAATAAACTTGCATTTTGATGGATTTAAATTGAGATCAAAGTTAGTAAACCATTTTTTAATTTTATTAATAGAATTTTCAAAATTGTTTAGATCATTGTTTGATGAAACCTTTGTGCACAATACCATATCATCTGCAAATTTAAACAAAAGTGATGGCTTCGGCACTACCAATGGATCTACGTACAATAAAAATAAAAACGGAGATAGTACTGCACCTTGTGGAACTCCATTATTATTTTTTGTTAACTTTGATTTATTACGACCAATTTGTGTATATTGTTTTCTTTTAAAAAATAATTTTGTAGCCAGTTTAAAATGTGGTGGGCGTTTCAAGTAACTCAAGACGTAAAGCAGAGCAATTTAAATAATGTACAACGCTGCAATTTGCACTAAAATGCGGGCCCACGTTTAGTTTTGCATGTAATTTTAATAAAATGCTGTTATTATCAATTTTTTTGTACCTTTAGGACCTAAAACATTAAACAAAAAAAACATTTATTTCAAGTACATATTTTGTTTTAGAACATTATAATTACAAGTTAGTTTTGTAAGTGTATTATAGTTTAGTAATAGTAAAAATCTTTGTAAATATTTATTTAATACTAATTTTTAATTTTTTTTAAACGTTGGTAGGTTTTATAAATTAATTACTTTTTACATAATCATATTACTTTAAATCAAATAATGTTTTTATATATTGTGTATTTATATATAATTCTATAATTCTTAAATGTACTATTTTAAAAAAGTATAAGCATTATACATTATAACAAAGTTAATTTAGTAATTATATTAAAGATAAAACGCTTGTACACTTATACACTAATTATTGCAGTCTAGCGGTACATCATACTACAAATAGAAATTATTTATAATAATAAATGTTAAAAAGAAACAATAATTAAAAAGTTGTATATAATGCAGAGCAATCTAAACAGTAGTGGGCATAAATTTAAACTCCACTACTGGCACAAACATGCAGACTCACTACTGTAAGATTTTTTTGTAAAACATTTAAAGTAAAAAACATTTAAAAAATTTTAATAAATGCGTTGTTTAAATAAATTTGACAATTTTAATACAAAAATCAAAAACGAAATAATTCCCTTAAAAACCAATTAATAAACAAAATAATAATAATAACATTTATTATTATTATTACCCATTATGTATAGAAACCAATTTTTTTATACATTTTTACATTATGCACAATAATTACAATAAAATTTTAAATTATTTTAAATGCGATGATTAACAAATATATTAACCTCGAGGACCTACAGAATTAAATAAAAAATATGTACAAATATTTAATTTGAATAATAAAATTGTTTTTATTTATATATGTACATAATGTAAATAATAACAAAATCATTGCGTATTAAAAATACAACAAAGTGCAGCAAGTGTATTGCAGTTAGTAATAAATGTACCATAGTTTGATAAAAAATAGAGATACATTTATGTATTGTATATATGCATATATAGTTGATTAATGCTATAAAACATTTGTAAATATTTTTAAATTTTAAGGTTTTTTAAAATGTTGTTAGGTTTTATAAATTAATTATAATAGTCATAATAATTGCAGTTTGCATTAGGTAATCTGCTAATATTTAGTGTATTTATGTATTTTTATAGTTTCTATTTTTACTATTTTAAATAGTTTGGCTATAAATAATTTAGGATTTAACATTATAATAAAACCACATTTAGTAATTGTATTAAAGAATAAATGCATTCTAACATAAAATGTAGTATAAAAATTTATCACTAAATCACAAAAATAATAAATATTTATATTATTGTTTTTAATTATGCTTTTTTAAATGTAAATAATTTTTAATAATGTATTTACTATTATTATCAATTTTTAAGCATATTATATTTAATATTAAAAAAATTAACCTATTTTACTAATAGTACATTATTTACAATTAATATTAAATATAAAATAATTATTTAGCATGCTATATTACAAACTGTTTGTTGTTTATTATATAACATTATTACAATTACACAAAAATAATATTTGGCTACATGCTATGTTTACTGCTTGAAACACTAGTAAATACGGTTTCAGAATAAACAATTAAAAATAGTAAATTAAACGTTGGTAGACCACAAAAAATGTAACAAAACACTATTTTAAAAAATAATTAAAACAAACATTTTATTATAAAAGTATTTCTACGTGCTAGTTATTTAAACCACACGAAACGTTACTAAGTACTATTGTAATAAATTTAATTAAAATAAATACTTTATAGTATAAAACAAAATTTGTGGCAATATTTTTTGTATACAAAAACATATTTTGCTGCTTTATGTTCATTTTAAATTACAGGACAATGTTTTTGCTTTCTGTTTTAATTGTTACTTTATTTGTGCACGTTTTTTTTTAAATAAAGCAGTTTTGCAATAATATTAATAACAATAATAATAATAATAATAATAATAATTTGTACAAACTATATAAAATAATTTTTATTAAAAAAAAGTTTTAAATGCAATAATTAACAAATGGAATATATATAAAACACTGTGTTTGGTAAGCTTTTGAACGGCTGTGCTACATTTTTAAAGACACAAAAAAATGACAAAATATATGCACAATTATATTTTACATTAAATAGCAGTTTTTTTGTTTTATTTTAAAACATTTAAAATGTACAAGTTTTTTATTAACTTATAACGATTATAATAACTTTTCAAAGAATTCGTTTTAATAAAAAAATTTAATTCGTTAAAAAGTACTTATATCGGATATATATAATTACAAATTTTTATATTTTAAAAACAATTAAATATTAAAACTCCGGTAATCAGCAAACTTTAAAAATATTTTTATAAAAAAAGACGTTGCTTTAAGTACTATCAATAAATGTACGGTTTTTATTTAACAAAATGAGTCACTTAAAATTGCTTTTGAACGAGAGGCTACATTAAAACGGTAGTTGCTTATTTATTTAAAAAATTGTGGTTTAACAAATACATTGACAACAATGTAATATTAATTAATGGATTTACAACACATTGCATTGACAAAAGTAGCAGAGTTAAAATATGTGGTTGTAGTTTGGTCACTTATATAAAGAAAACATTTTTACTTTAATTCCAGTGTTATAATTTTTGCAATTTGGTATTAAAAACTTGGGTGTAAATAATAAATGTTTAATTTTATCTTATTGTAAAAGTATTAATGTTATTAATACGTATATCCCACCATTATTAAGTTGTTCCAAGTGTAAAATATTTAAAAAAAATTTTATTTACTTAATAATTGTTTGTGACAATAATCTGATTTTACTTGCTGGTAATTTCAATAATACTAAAACAGATAATTTTTGTCTGTGAGTTTAACCAACAAAGTAAACTTTAATATTAATGCTAACTCTAGGTTAGTTTTTTTTACTAATGCTCTCCAATTCTACAAAACCAAATCACTTGCTTTATTAGCTTTGTTGGACCACTCTATTATTTGAGCACATTTTACAATATATTTTAGAAAAAATTATGCGCAATTTACTAAACTCATATATTGAAACTTATTACAACAATACTTAAATAAGCTAAAAATATTGATTGTACAACACTGTTTTACTATAAAAAGTTATAATAATTTAAACACCGTTACAAACAGTTTTGTTTCGCTAATTAAAAATTATTTTAAAAGGTTTTGCTCTAAAATTAAAATATTTATAACACTCACCGACATTGGATTAAAGAAGCTATAAAGTTTACGCAGACAATAAAAGATTGCAAACAAAACTAAAGACCGCTCCTTAGTAAAACAAAAACGGAATTGCAGAATTTTAAAGAACTTTCAAAATTGTCTCAGTTTTAAAAAAACAAACAACTAAAAAAGTAAAACATTTTCGACTAATTTTATGCACGTCTGTACTTTTGATAATAATTAAAAAATTAATTTTAAATAAATTAAATACTACATTTAATTTGCGTGTAAAAACAAAAAAGTTTTACAATAGATTAAGTAACCAGCTTGGTTAACTATGTTGCAACATTAATATATAATAAAAAAGGCTTTGTCAGCTGTTTGTTTGTTAATTATAAAGCCGCATTTAATAGCATTTGCCAAAGCAAACTGCTTAAGCGTTTTGTTAAATTCAAAGCTCTCAATTACACAATTAAATAACTATTCAATTATTTTAAAAACAAAACACAATACACCCAAATTAGTTGTAAAAATTCCATTTTAATTCAAAATAACAAAGGTGTTCTAAAAAGTCCGGTTTATTCTCTTTATGTTACGTGAATGTTATTTAAAAAAAAACTTGCTGTATTTTTTAAATATACAGATAACATGTTTTTATGTAAATCTATTTTTTTTACCAGAAAATAAAGTATATTGTAAGGAATAAATTGACAAATTAGTTGATTAGTTAACAAAACATAGTCTAAAATTAAATCCTACAAAATGTACAATAATTAATTTTAGCTCACACAAATTTTTAACACAATTAATTTAATGTTATCCAAAGGTTTGTGTTAAAAATATAAAAATTAATACTTGTGACAATTTTTAATATTTTGGTGTTTTACTAAATAACAAACTCAACTGGTCTAATCACATTAACTAGTTTTTTACAAAAAACTCAAGGTTTATGTTACTAAATAAAACGTTTAAAAAACCTGCGTTTTTGCCAACATGTTATTAATGCATACTTAAAAGCTACATTTTATTCAATAATATTATAATGCTTTCCGGTAATATTTACGGGACTAAAAAGAAAATTTTTAAAAAAAGTTAATAAATGTATTACCATCATAAGCTAGTCATTGGCTACTTTTTACAATGGCATTTTTAGTAAAATAATTTATCAGCACTATAAGAAATGTTTTCAATTTATTAATTGTATTTCTAACAATTTTAATCATGCACTTAATTGGGATTTTAGTAAATTATTTGCATCGGAAGTGAAAAAAGATCACACATACACGTCAAGTGCAGATCATATGTGTATTTAGATTCATGTTTGCCGTATTTATCATGGTTACTATCCAATTCCAACAAAGTGGAAAATGACAATTACATTAGCTTATTTAAATCATAAATTTGTTTTTTTTTGTTTTCTTGGTCGGACCAATTACCGTTGTTTGTAAACTTGCTATTCTAATTTGTGACTATTCATTATTCTTTATGTAGGGTAGTGTTTTATTAGTCATGTTCATTTATGAGTCATTTACATTTTATATATACTGTTATATTTGCACACTAGTAGCTATAGTAAGTTTTTTAATTAATATTGTCTTTTTCCGCATATCATATTAAACATGATTTTTAAACATACGTTAATTTTAAGTTTGTTTTTAGCCTGTGTAGCTTAATATTATTTTAATTATTTATTTGTTTATATTTAAACTAATGCTACATACCGCTAAATGTATTGTATTTTTATAATTGTACACATGTTTTGTGTGTTAAAAGTTATTTCTACAAAAGTACCTAAGCCAATAACCATAAATAAATAATAATAAAATAATAAAAGTTTTTGTACCTGCCGGACCTAAAATATTAAACACATAATATAAATATAAAAATTAATTTTAAATACTTCTTTTTTGCGCATATACATAAAAAAATTGTTCCATGTTTTTAATATTATAAAAGAGCTATTGTTCTATGTAAATTATAGTTTATTTTACATTTTTTGCAGTTTGTAAAAATATAGCTAAGCGCATATATATATATATATATATATATATATATATATATATATATATATATATAATTTACAACCCCTTTAGTTTTAAAAATGGGCAGGGACAATAAAACAAAATTTACTGCAAAATATTACGGTTTTTTAATTTAAATAATATATAAAAAAACACAACATTTTTATTTATTTAAACATTCTGACATAACTAACACTACTGCAAAAGACTTAGTTAGCATAAATGTTATATAAAATAAAACAAAACGTTTTGCAACATGTTTGTATATAAAAACATATTTTGTTGCTACATGTTTTTTTTAATTATTGGACAATGTTGTTGTTATCTGCTTTAATTGTTATTTATTTTTGTACGTTTATTTTTTTAAATAAAACGGTTTGTGATAATAGTAATAATAATAATAATAGTAATTTGTATAATCTATATAAAATAATAAATTAAAAATGTTTTACATGCATTAATTAACAAATGGCATATGTACAGTACGCTGTTATTATACAATTTTTTGTACCTGGCGGACCTAAAACATTAATCACAAAACGTGAATATAAACATTTACTTTAAAAATTTATTTTGTTGTTTCTGCTGTGCATGTACATAACAAAAATCGTTAAATGTTTTTAATATACTGAATACAAGCTAGTGCCTTATGTGTATTATATTTGCTATAGTTTGTTAAAAAAATTAAACGTATATATATTATTAATTAATACAGTTAAACAATTGTACATATTTAATTTTTACAAAATTCAATTGTTTTTATACGTTGGTAAAATTTGTAAATTAATTAAATTTTACATAATAGTGGTTGTTTAATTAAGATAATTTGCTGATATATAATACTTTGTTATTTCAATTGTTTTTGCAGGTGTATTTTTAGCATTTGGCATTAGAACAGCCGCATTTAGTAATACTTAGAAATTAATTATTTTATAAAAATAATAAAGTTTTATAACCATGTATTTAAAATAAACTTTTTTTAAACTTTAATAAGTTTTAATTAAACATTTAATATAATTGTTTGTTTTGCTGGCATATTATTAAAATTATGCAACACTATATATTAATTATTCTAGACGTTTTACTACAATGTTTACAAATAATCCTAAAGATTGAATAATTGTTTAACGTTGTACGTTGACTGCAAATAGATATATTTAACCGCAATGTTTTATGTAATATAAATTAATGTTTATTATTTGTTTATAAATAAAATTATTTAAATTATTTAATTTAGACAAGTAAACAACAATTAATGTAAAAGTACAATTTATACACTGTTACAATATTTATTTAATTTTATAAATAAACTCTCACCTTGTGTACCTAAAATAGTAATCATAAAATTTATTTATTAACATTTAGCAACACGTCAATAATAAAAACAAGATAAACCCTAAATATGGGTTTTGTTTTGTTTGATGCGCATTTCATCTCGCAAGTTAAATCACTGTTTTAGAAATTAACATAATATTTATACATACATTATTAATACAAATATGTTATAAACTAAAAAAATGTATTTTAGTTTTTATTACCTTTTTATGATTTTTTATTTTAATTTTAGACAATAATTGCAAATATATTAAATTGTTTAAAACGTAATAACTAGTAAACGTAATTTATATAAAACATTATTATTATAAAAATATTTGTACCTTTAAGGCCTAAACGTTCAACATAAAAATTGTAAATAAATAAATAACATATTTCTAAAATTGTTTTATTATATAATCATTCCAATTTTTATGTTTATTTATTTTATAAATACTTATTTTTATAGCATTTATTTTAATTATTATAAATAAAGAAACACTGGAATTACAATTATAAAGCAGATATTTTAATTTTACAAAACATATAAAATAATATTTACAGAAATAAAATTTAATATTACATTTAGATATACATTATTAACATTAATTAGTGTTTAATAAACTAAATACATATTCAGGTTTTTTCAAAAAGTAATATTTAATTTTTTTAATTCTATACAAAAATTACAATTAAATGTTAAAATATTTTTAAAATAATAATTTTAGCTGTAATATGTGTTAAACACTGTTATTATATAATTATTTGTGCTTTTAGAATTCAAAACAATAAGTAATTAAGTTAATAACAACCATAAACCTGGGTTTCTATTTAGTTTCCCAAAAGATTTATTTTGAAATAAGTTTTTATACAATAACAACTAAATATATAGTAAAAAATAATTATTTATGTGCATTTATTTAAAAATTATTTATTTTTAATTATATTAAATTAAATGGGATATCAATTATACGTCAAATTCTATTTAAAGTTATGCATATTAATAAACACATAAAACAATGCTAAAAATATAAATTAATAATATATTTGCACATGAATAATTAACATTAATGTTTTAACAACTCTAAAAAAATCTATTCCACTGTTACAAATTTTTATTTGTAGTGGTTTAATTATGTACAATTATATACAACTTTAAATGTAATAAATAATAATTGTTATTTATATAAAACAATTTATTTATATAATTATTTGTACCTGGTGTACCCATTCCTTAAATATAAAAATTATAAATGTTTAACATATTTAAAAAGTAAATAATAAATCTATAAATTATTTATAAAATTGTTTTATAATATAAACGTTACAAATATTGTTGTGTACTTATTTTAAAACATTAATTAAATACAAATCAAACAATATAAAAAATTAATAAATGACTATTGTAGTCGGAAATTAATTATAAACGTCAATATGATATAAACTGCAGTGATAAAGCAATGTTTAAAAATTCACATTATATTTGATTATAAAATATTAAAATAAATATTTTATAAAAGAAAAATAATGTATTCCGGCGTTTTTTTGTTTTTTATTTTTAGTTTAGACGGTAGATACAACTATACTGATCATTATTTAAAATGCATCAATTAATAAATGCAATTTATACAAAACATTATTAATATGAAAGTATCTGTACCGTTTTCACCTAAACATTTAACATAACAATGGAAATAAACGTTTAATTAAAATAATTAAATATCATAAAACATTTAATGAGTAAACACAAATTTTATAAAATAAATTTAAAATTGTATCAAAAAATAAACATTACGAATTCTATGTTTACTTATTTTTAGAGTATTTACTTTGATATACTCAGTGTTATGAATACAAAATGAAAACATCTAAGCAACATTTTTTGCTTTACATTACATTTATTATTTAGTTGCAATTAAAGTAAACAATCCATTAAGTAGACAATGCATCGCGCAAGTAACTCAAACTAAAAAACAAATTTAAATCTCAATTAATAAGTTAATATAATTATGTTTAAATGTTTCACTGTAAACATCTGTCAGCGGTAGACATTTTAACAAAACCAACAATCGACTAGCATTTGGTGCCTGTGGTTAAAGTTAAACGCATGCGCAAAAAACTTTAAATAAAACCATGTATTGCTAGTTTTAAACGTGTTAAAAGTGTATAACACTCAAACCTACTTTGGGTGCACAAACTCAATTTATTAATACATTAAACTTAGCTTAGACGCAGTCTTTGAATGTGTAAATTTAACTGCCATTTATAATTTTTCTTCTTATATATATAAGTATATATACGTATATATATTCTACAAATCTATATGTTTGTAGTTGACAATTACCTACAAAATAAATTTATTTTACAGTTAAAATTTATTTTGTTTATTTGAAATTGTAAGGAAATGTCAAAACATCAAAAGTTTAAAACAATAAGTTCCAAAATTAATTATGTATTTACTGAGTAAAATAATTATTTTAAAATACAACATAGTTAAGAAAAATTTGTTAGTCAACAAATACAAACGGTTAGTAAAGCAATTACTTAAAAGAAAATAATAACATTACTAAAACGCAGAAAACTTACTATTGCAAGTCAAAAATGTCAGTAGATTAATTTTATTTGGTAATAATTTTCTCTTTAGCTTTAATTAAACAATACTAAAAATCGCAACATACGTTATTAATAAATTATGAATTGTGTCACATAAAACTTATCCAATATTTCAGCTGCTTTATAAACAAGTTGTCGTGACACCAATAAACAATTATTAACCACATTACTAAAAGCAAACCTTGACAATAAATAGATTAATTCTATCAAAATTACAATTATATTAAATTTAATTTTAAATAAAAAACAATTAAAATCTTTATTATTTGGTATACATTTTTAAATTAATTTTAACAAACTAATTTTAATCAAGAAAAAGCTAAATTAATTTTTTTATAATGAAGTAGAAAAACATTATTTAACCAATTTTGATTACAAAAATTAATTTAAATGTAAAATAGTGGAATTAGCTTATCGATATCAAACATTAAAATGTTACAATCGCATTAACTACAACAAGGAAACATTATAATTTTAAATAAAATTAAACAAAACAGTGACATAATTATTTTTAAACTAATTAAAGTCTCTGAATTAGTCATTATAAGTATAGCTTATTAGATTAGAAATGCCAATAAAATACTTTAAGCCCAAGCTGTTTGTTTACACAGCTACAAAAGGCAATAATAATTTTAATAAAAAGCAAATTATATACAAACTTTCAATACTAAAACGTTATAATTTTATTACTAAATTGTAATTTTAATTTTTAAAAGCACTTGGTAACAACACACCTGAATTGTAAAAACTGCCAAAAATTTATAAATAAATAATTTTTATTCAACCAATTCTATTTATGGTAAATTTACCTTATTATAAGTTTACAAAATTAAGCTAGTTATTAAAAAAATTTTAAGAACGTTTTTAAAATTATTAAATACATAATTAACTTAGCATTAACAGTACTTGTGTTAAATATAAAAAATAATCCTGTTTTGCATCCAAAATTTTAAATTTCACTTTTATAACAAATCTTATATTTAAACAAATTTTGTAGCAGCAGACAATTATAAATTACATTACAAAATTAATAGAAAACACAAATAATATATTTTTTGTAGTTTAGAACAAATAATATTTTAATAAACTGTTACTAAAGTGTTATTAAAATATAAGAACAAAACATAAACTTGAGAAAAACAACACAATTACATTTTTATAAATATAATTTTTGTAAAAAAATAAGTAACTGTTTTAGCGTTGGTTTTAACTTAAATTTACTTAAATTAATTAATATCTGCATTACAAAAACTCTGACCCAATTATTTGAGGATACACAATATCAAAATTAAAAAAGTATTATTAAACAGTTGTTAATAAAAATTAAATTTCTAACAAAATTTATTAAACACTACTCCAAGTCATACAAAAACTAAGTACAAACTTTAAAAAAAAAAGCCTCTTTAATTAAAATAATTATTTAAATAAAGTAATAGTATGATTAGTTTTAAAACCAAGCTGAAAACTACTGCATATTACTTTTTATTGATACATCTGACAAAGCTATTTACTACAAAAAATCACACGTTGCTTAACATTTTGCGCCTTATATTGCATTTATACGTTTACCGGTAGTTGCAGTAGCATCCATATCAGTAAAACAAATTGTTGCTTAAATAATCAGGTCAAAAAATACATTATTAACTAAATTTATAATAGGTTAAACGTAAGTAAACACTAATGTAATTTTTCTATATTAGGTGATTTATTGCAAACAAAATATTAAATTAATTATAAAAAGTGTTTTATATGTTTTACAAAAAACATTTTTTAACAATAAAGATTTCAATAAAAGTAAACGTGGACCGACATCTAAGGCCGGTAATAGGATTTAAACCCATTTTTACTCAAGTGCAAATAGAGCGTTGTATGACTAAACTACCGAGTCATTTACTTTAAATCAAGTATTAAATCAAAATTAAAAAATGTTTTAAAATGCTAGTTATATTTAAAGCTTTAAATATGTTAAACATTCTTAAACGTATTACATTTACATATTCAAACCTACTATTTATGCACAAAAATAGTTTATTACTAATGTAAATGTTTTTGTTTGTGTATTTTTGTAAATAGTACTAATTTAGTGTTACCTATACCACCTTTATATATATATACTTATATAACTACAAATTTATATGTATGTGACTGATAAGTATTTTAAAAAATATTTTTTACAGTTTACGTTTTTGTATATTTTTATTTAGTAAAAACAATTTTTTTGTTTGTAATGTAATACATAAAATATATATTTAAAAATAAACAATTATTTGTACCTGCAGGACCTAAAACATTAATTAAAAAAATATATAAATAAAACTTTTATTTTAATATTTGGATCAGAAAAGATTCAATCTAACCAGTCCCAAGCCTAGATAAAGGAAGAGGGTTTGAGCGCAAGGCTAACAACCTGGCCTTTGTAAAAAAATTATACTGCTACGGAAACAATAAGAGGACGCCATTTCGGCAAACAACGGCAAGAAAGTGATTGCGCGTATCTCAATGACAGAGTTACACAAATGACAGGATTGAATGAAAGTCAAAAGGAAACTCAATCTTCGATTTGCAAAATCTTCAATGCCAAAACCTTAACCAGTGTTGGATCATGGAATGTGCGAACACTTTTTTGTACTAAACAGTTAGAACAAGTCCTACAAGAAATGAAAAATACAATTTAGATATTTTGGGTATTAGCAAAATGCGATGAAAAGGCCAAGGTCATTTCAAGAGTGGTGATACATCAATGTTATATTCTGGACATAACAAATATCATATTAATGGAATTGATATTATGTTGAATAAAAATACTGCTAAAGTTGTAAATAGATGGAAACCTGTAAGCAACTGTATTATTTCAGCTAAATTCAACATTAGATTTCCAAAGGTAACAATTGTGCAAATCTTTGCCCCTACTGAGGTTACTGAGGAAAACCAAAAATATATTTTTAATGATCAATTACAAAAGTTGTTAGATGATGTACCAAGAAGAGATATTAAAATTTCGATCGGTAATTTTAATGCGAAATTAAACAAATACAAATCTGGGTACTTCTCAAATGTTGAACCACATGGCTATGCTGATAGCATAAATAATAATGGTTATAGGTTGTTGACGCTAAATAGTCATTGTGTAATGACAAAAATATACACAAGACAACGTGGGTTTCTCCAGATGGAAAAACAACAAACGAGATTGATTACATTTGTATTAGCACAAAATGGCGATCTTAATTGCAAGATGTACGTGCATATCACGGTGCAGATGTTGGTTCTAATCACAATTTTGTTGTTAAAAAATTTCGTTTAAAATTAAAGACAATAGAAACCACAAAAAAATTACATTATTTTTGTGTGAGAAGCTTAAACAGTCAAATATCTCAAATCAATTTTCCAATTCCGTAAAAAATACATTTTAAAATCTAAAAAGGGTAGAAAAATCTTATAATCAATTAAAATTGTTTCATAAAACTATTACAGACTATGCAACAAATGTGCTAGGTAGAAGATGTCACTCTACAAAGAAGCAATAGATTTTATCAGTCTTATAGAATTTAATTGATTTTAGAAAAAAAAACAAAATTAGAAAAAGATCAATCTGATAATCCTGTTATTTAAAAAATATTTAATGATTAATATAAAGCTTTAAATAAACAGGTTAAAAAAACTGCCGCAAAGATAAGAATGATTGACTAGAAAACATATGCAGAAAAGCAGATAAGGCAGCAGCAAAAAATGATTTCAAAACTTTGTATAAAATTGTAAAACAACTGTCGGGAGTTAGAAAGAAAACCGGTATTCCAATTAAAGGAAAAAATAATTATTTATTTCTAACAAATAATGAGTAATTATCTAGATGGGTAGAATATTAAAAAAAAATTAATCAGTTTATGCCAAATACTCTCATAGATTTTGATAACGATTATGATATGAATGTGACTCAAAATCCGAAAATATGTATTGATGATATTTCTGTAATTGAAGAGATTTATGCAATTCAAAGGTTAAGAAACAATAAAACAGGAGGACTTGAAGAGATAACTGCAGAAATGATTAAACATAGAGGTGATGTTGTAGCAAGTGACCTTGCTTATTTATGTAATGTTATATGGCATACTGAACAAGTTCCAAATAATTGGCAGCAAGGAGTAATTGTTTCTTTTCCCAAAATAAGTCTAAATGGCGCGGAATAACCTTATTGTCTATTCCTAGTAAGGTGTGTTGCAAAGTAATATTTAATTGTTTAAGTAATGCTGTAAATAAACACCTTTGAGAACAACAATTAGGTTTTTGGAAAGGAAAAAGCTGTATTGAACATATACTCACCTTTCGTAACATTATTGAGCAAAATCAAGAATTTCAGCAATCACTAACAATCAATTTTATTAATTTTATAAAAACTTTTGACAGTGTTCATTAAGAATCTTTGTAAAAAATTGTTAAGTTTTACTGAATACCGTTAAAATATGTAAATATTATACGTTCGCTCTACCAAAATTCAAGTTGCTGTGTTCGAACAAAAAGTGGTCATACTCCTATGTTCAAAATTGTCACGGGAGTACGTCAAGAATGTATTTTGTCACCGTTTTTGTTTCTACTGGTAATTGATTTTATTATGACTCAATCCATAAATAATTTGTTTTATGGTATCAAATGGAACCAAGACAGATTAACGGATTTGGATTTTGCAGATGATTTTGGTCTACTCAGTGAAATCCCAGAAATGATGCAAAATATGACAACACGATTCAGTGATATTAGTGCTCGTATTGGCTTACAAATTAATTGTTTAAAGACAAAAGTGTTGTGCATAAAGTTAAACAATAATTTGCCTATTAAAATTAGTGGACAACATATTAATACTGTTGATTCCTTACATATGTGGGAAGCGTCATTGGTAAAGACGGACAAACCAAAATTAATGTTTAAGTCAGACATGGTAAGGCAAAGTCAGTCTTCAAGAAACTCAAATCAATATGGTCATGTTCTTCTATTTACCTAAAGACAAAACTTTGTTTATACGCATTAATAATCATTTCTACGGAAATATATAAGACTGAAACGTGCAAACGTACGGACAAGATTGATAAGATGGTAGATGATTTTCATCGCCGCTGTTTTAAAGGTATTTTAAAGATTATCTGGCGCGATCACATTTCAAATGAAATTATAAAAAGAACTAACTTTTGTTTACTCCACGACATTACTACAATTAGGCGAAAAACATTACTTAGTCAAATTCTACGTTTACCGCCCGAAAAAACAGCAAGAACGGTTTTGGAATGGACAATTGTAAATGATAAAATAAAAGTTGGCAGACCAAAGAAAACTTGGCTAAAAACTATTCGGAAAGATCTAATTGAAATGAATGTTTTATAGGCACAAGCAAAACGTTTGGCAGAATGTTCAAATACGTGGAAACATATTGTTGTCTCATGTTCTCTTTAAATTACAAAACGTTGATGTTAATTTTTGCTGTAATTGTTATCTTATTTCCCCATGCTTATTTTTTAAAGCAAAATGGTTTTGTAATAATAATGATAATAAATTATATTAGTATAATTTTTTTTGTTTATAAACTAGTAATAATATATTTAATAATTATAAATTTAATATATTTATAATTTTTATAAAAAATTGTGTACCAGTAACAAATAAAATTATGATAAGTACAATTAATCGATATATTTAATTTAAATACTCTACTGGTATTATAAAATTGATTTACCACTTGAACCTAAAATATTTAATATTATATAATATGATAGTTGTAAACATTTTAACAATGGCAAAGTTTATTTTATAAATGGTACTAGTAGCAAAACTATCCTCAAACATGTCTGCATTTGATTCTTTACAACAATAATATAATATTCCGAAGGTTTAAACATAACATTTATAAATAAAAATTGTTATATGCATATTTTGTTATTTTTATTGTAAAAATACTTAATAAAAATAAAAATTTTTATATTGCAAATGTTAGTAGTTGCATTACAGTAGGAAAGTATTTTGTTCTAGTTAATTTTTTAAAACATAGCTACGCTCAACTGTTTTAACCATAAGTATTAAGTGCGCAAAAATAACAAATCTTTTTATGAAAATTACAAATTTTGAAACAAAAAATAAAAATCAACCTTCTGCTTAAATTATTAAAAATGATTTAATAATTAAAAAAAAATTGTTTTAAAATTATTTATATTAAATTTATGCAAGCAATGTATGGGTAAACTATCTACTTGCATTTACTTGTTACAGAAATATATAATAGTTAAATTAATTAATTATAAAATTTATTTCTCTGATTTTGCTAGCTAATTATTATTGATATTATTATTAAATTTGTTAAAAATTAATTAATTTGAAAAACCAAAAATTAACTTATGTGCATAAAATACATGTACATTGTTACTAAATTTAATTATTTTAAAAATTAATTATTTACCTAGTGCACCTAAAAATGTTCAAATAATTAATTTTTAATAGTAATGTTTAAAATGTTTAAACAAAAAATACCAAAAATCATAAAAACAAAAAAATATTTTATGTGTACTTATTTCTATATAAATTGATTAAAATCATTAAACTAAATAAACACTTAATTTAAAATAATGATTTACAATTTAGTAATTATTTATTCACATGTAGAGCAATATTCCGAAAACAATGTGTTTCAAACTGTAATTTAAAAATTTTAAAAATGTAATTAACATCAGCATTTAATTTTAATTTTTTTTTGAATACAAAAATTATTTTTATTTTATACAGTAATTGCAATAAAACTAAAGATTTTTTAAAATGCAATAAATAATAAATGCAATTTATACAAAACATTATTATTATAAAACTATATGTACCTTTATCACCTAAACATTTAACATAACAGTGGAAATAAACGTTTAATTAAAAAAATTAAATATTTTAAAACATTTAATAAGTAAACACAAATTATATAAAATAGATCTAAAATTGTATCAAAATATAAACATTACAAATTCTATGTTTACTTATTTTCAGAGTATTTACTTTGATATACTCAGTGTTATGAATACAAAATGAAAACATCTAAGCAACATTTTCTGTTTTACACTACATTTCTTATTTAGTTGCAATTAAAGTAAACAATCCATTAAGTAGACAATGCATCGCGCAAGTAACCCAAACTAAAAAACAAATTTAAATCTCAATTAATAAGTTAATATAATTATGTTTAAATGTTTTACTGTAAACATCTGTCAGCAGTAGACATTTTAACAAAACCAACAATCGACTAGCATTTGGTGTCTGTGGTTAAAATTGAACGCATGCGCAAAAGACTTTAAATAAAACCATGTATTGCTAGTTTTAAACGTGTTAAAACTGTATTACATTCAAACCTACTTTGGGTGCACAAACTCAATTTATCAATACATTAAACTTAGCTTAGACGCAGTCTCTGGGTGTGTAAATTCAACTGCCATTTATAATTTTTCTTTTTTTATATATATAAGTATATATACGTATATATATTCTACAAATCTATATGTTTGTAGTTGACAATTACCTACAAAATAAATTTATTTTACAGTTAAAATTTATTTTGTTTATTTGAAATTGTAAGGAAATGTCAAAACATCAAAAGTTTAAAACAATAAGTTCCAAAATTAATTATGTATTTACTGAGTAAAATTATTTTAAAATACAACATAGTTAAGAAAAATTTGTTAGTCAACAAATACAAACGGTTAGTAAAGCAATTATTTAAAAAAAAAATAACATTATTAAAACGCAGAAAACTTACGATTGCAAGTCAAAAATGTCGGTAGATTAATTTTATTTGGTAATAATTTTCCTTTAGCTTTAATTAAACAATACTGAAAATCGCAACATACGTTATTAATAAATTATGAATTGTGTCACATAAAACTTATCCAATATTTTAGCTGCTTTATAAACAAGTTTCGTGACACCAATAAACAATTATTAACCACATTACTAAAAGCAAACCTTGACAATAAATAGATTAATTCTATCAAAATTACAATTATATTAAATTTAATTTTAAATAAAAAACAATTAAAATCTTTATTATTTGGTATACATTTTTAAATTAATTTTAACAAACTAATTTTAATCAAGAAAAAGCTAAATTAATTTTTTTATAATGAAGTAGAAAAACATTATTTAACCAATTTTGATTACAAAAATTAATTTAAATGTAAAATAGTGGAATTAGCTTATCGATATCAAACATTAAAATGTTACAATCGCATTAACTACAACAAGGAAACATTATAATTTTAAATAAAATTAAACAAAACAGTGACATAATTATTTTTAAACTAATTAAAGTCTCTGAATTAGTCATTATAAGTATAGCTTATTAGATTAGAAATGCCAATAAAATACTTTAAGCCCAAGCTGTTTGTTTACACAGCTACAAAAGGCAATAATAATTTTAATAAAAAGCAAATTATATACAAACTTTCAATACTAAAACGTTATAATTTTATTACTAAATTGTAATTTTAATTTTTAAAAGCACTTGGTAACAACACACCTGAATTGTAAAAACTGCCAAAAATTTATAAATAAATAATTTTTATTCAACCAATTCTATTTATGGTAAATTTACCTTATTATAAGTTTACAAAATTAAGGCAGTTATTAAAGAAATTTTAAAAACGTTTTTAAAATTATTAAATACGTAGTTTTTTTTTATTATATGCAATTAAACTCTAGCTTTAATTAACATTAAGAATCTTTTTATATATGTACTGCTAATAGAAACGGTAGACTACATAAACGACTACATAATGTTAAAATATTAACATCTGTTTTTGTGGTAAATATAAAATAATAATTCTGTTTTTCATTGAAAATGTTAGATTTCATTTTTATAGCAAATTTTAAATTTAAACAGATTGTGTAGCCAAGAACGGTTTATTAGGATCAACAATAGCAAATATTTTTGTATTAAGCATTAAACAAAATTTAATATATATATATATATTTGTTGCACTTTATGAAATGTAAATAAATGTTATCCAAACATAAAAAAACATAAACTTCAGAAAAACGACACAGTTTAGTTTTTAGACCTATTATTTGTGTAAAAAATTATGGGATGATTTGAACCTTGGGTTTTCCATAAAGTTATTTTAATTGGTTAATATCTGTTTTACACAATCTGCTCACTAATTCACACTTACTTACACAATTTGAAACATAGTTAAATTGTGCACAAAAAACAATTTTTTAATAACACACAATAACACAATAAATAAAAATTAATTATTACATAATTGTTTATTAACAATGGATTTTTAACAACATTTATCAAACACCACTCCAAGCTATACAAAAACCCAAGTACAAACTATAACAAATAGCCGGTTTCCTAAACATAACCATTTACATATACATTTTTTTAAAATCCGGCTAAAAAAAACAATAAAAAAGATTTTTTAATTAAACAAACTAAGAATGCTGTTTACTTAAAACCAAATATTAAATTAATTTTAACATTAAAAAAAATGCTAATTACTTCTCAAGTTTTGAATAAATTAAACATTTTGCACGTATTATGTTGACATATTAAAAGCTGTTTTATATGCACAAAAACAGTTTGTTATTGAATTAAACTTAGCCTGTGTTTGTGCATTTTTGTAAGTTGTACTTATTTAAATTTTACCTCAACCCCCGTTTTGTATATATGTATTTGCTTACTTATATATATATATATATATATATATATATATATATATATATATATATATAAACCAGAAATTTATATATTTGCGACTGACAAGCACTTACAACATTAAGCAATCTTACTGTTTAACTTTTCTTATATTTTTATTTAATAAAAACAATTTTACTGTTAATGATACATTATATAACATAATTATAAGTAGTATATATATAATTATGTATAGCTTCAGGACCAAAAACATTAAATATAAAACTTATAAATACAAGTTTTTTTTAATATTTACAAATTTATTAATCAATTATTGGACATTTTTTGTTACAAGCTGGTTATAATATATTTTAATGTTTATAAATTAAATATTTTTATAACTTTTTTAATGTATGTACTAATAACAAATACTATTTTTATAATTTAAAGATAAGTAATTTATATATTCAATTTATTATTATAAAATTGATTTACCTTTTGGACCTAAAACACTCAATATAACAGTTGTAAAATTTTACAACCATTTCAAAAATTAACAAAAAATTTACAAAAATATTAAATTTAAATTAATTTGCTATGTTTAATTGTTTTTTTTGTATAAATATATATTGAGAATTAAAAATAATGTCATGTTCATAATAGTTTATTTATATATACATGAGAATATTTATTTTAAATGTTTGATTCGGCCAAAATTACATAATTTACAAACTAATTTTATAAAAACGTGGATAATAAGTTGAAGTTACATAATTTTTATAATACATTGTTTATTATTATTTTGTGTGCATAATTTCATTAAGTATAAACAATAACAAATCCTTAAAATTGATGATAAACGCACATTCAAATCTGTCCTAATTGTGATTATCAAAATAAAAATTTTAATTATTTTTATTTAAATAAATATAAATAATTTAGACCTAAATTTTAATAAAAAATTAAAAATAAATTAAAATACTAATTATTTACATTTAACCTTGAGATTCCGCTTATTCGCTAATTTTGCTTTCTGATTGCATCGTTTGTGAAATGAATTCGTGTTATTAAAAAATAATAAAAAATAAAGGATTTTTACAAAAAAATTAGCAGATTTATACATAATTAACTTATTAACAAATTGCCGGAATATTAACGGTTAAAACCACAAAATTATGATAATGTTGGAAGAACACTTTAAACAATTTTTCTTATTCTACAATGAAAAACCAATTAATTGAATTTTGTTTATATCAGTAAAGGTTAAGCCATTTATTACAAAAGAAACAAAAAAATAATAGATAAGCTTTTTGTAATCTATAAAGTAAACAACACTTTTATAATTAGCGTTTTGTATACTTTGCCAACAAAACAATAATTTGGGCCGAATATTTGGTTTTAAAAACAAAATGCTGTGTGGGAGAACTTTCCAAAAACATTTACTCCCGGTTGTTAAAAAAAAGCCCATTTTTGACAAATTATGTGTTAGTTTGACATTAGGTATAATCAATTTATTAAATAAAAAAATATATTAGATACCTTAAATAGTAACAATTTTTTGTCAGTTATAAAGGATGTTTTTCATTGTATAATTTAGCGCGCTTATTATTATTACTGTTATTACTGTTTTTCAGAACAATGTTTTATGCCATGCGTCCAAAATGGTAAAGTCACATTTATCTAAGTTTATTATATCTGCTATATATTTAGATTCAGACAGTAGAAGGGCAAACATCAAAAAAAATTTTTTTTTTTAATTGCCAATCAATCAATGTTACTAAAAATATTTTTAGTATGCTAAAACGCAACATTAATAAACGTACTGAAATTGAGGATTTATGTACACGGATTCTGTTTGTTATTCAATATAAACTAAAACAGCATTTTAAAAAAGGCGATTACATACATGGGGTATTTTAATTTTTATTGCTTTAATTATTTGGTAACTAAAAAAATTGCTTGTAATCCGTATTTTTTAATTAATTAAGTTAATCATTTTACTCTATTTTTAATTCTTATCAGTTGATATTTTGTACAATTTTTTTGTTTGCAGTATATATGTATATATAATTATAGTTTTTAAAAAAAGTTATAATATATATATATATATATATATGATGATGTGCCTAATATGCTTAAGTGATGTAAAGAAAGTCAATTAATTTCAATATGCTAATTTTGACAGCTTCTATTTTAGCCCCTGTATATATTATTGTATTATTGTATATATTATAATTAAGGTGACGTTTTTCTTGTATGCTATGTAGTTGTTTCATAAGTTTAAATTAAATAATTACTTTTTTGCAGTAAATTTTGTAAAAGTTGCATTTATTGTTTTGTTTTATATTTTTATGTTTTTGTTTAATATTACATACTATGTTAATTGTTAACAATTTAATAATGCGAAACTTTGTTCCATAATTGGTATTGGTAGTAAAAATAAACTCAAGCATATTGGTATTTGAGTCTTTACAAAAATTACATAGTATTCCAAAGGTTAAAAAAAACGTTTATAATTTGATTTTTTTATACATATTTTGTTATTTTTTTTGTAAATGTAAATGTTAAAATTTACAATTTTTATATAAAAAATGCAAGTAGTTGCATTATGTATATTATTTTTGTTAACACAATTGCTCTACTTTGTTAGAAAAGTACGCAAATGCATATATGTAATAATTGTCGCTTAATTAAATTTTTTTATTAAATTTAACTAATATAAATAATAAAAATATTAATAAAATTATTTACATATTTTATTTATAATAATAAAACACATTTGTAAATAAGTAGCTAATTATTAATTATTTTTATTTTTAAACAATAGTAGGTAATATTATTTAATGAAGTTAATGTTGTTTTAATACAACTATTTTACTTATTTTATTAATTTTAATTTTGCTTAGATAAATTAAGTAACGTCTTATTTTGTCATTTTTTTTGTTATTATCAAGATTTAAATACTACTTATGTAAAATAAGATTTACGTAAATAATACAATATTGATAAAAACATGAAATCTTTTTACTTAATTATATTACATTATTTGTAAGCCAATCATTGTGTAGGATGTTAACATATTATTTAGTGTATTTAAATACATTAGATGCATGTTTAAATAGTTTTAAAAAAACAAAGATATTAAATAATGAGTAATATTTGTGATATGACTATAAATTAAATAAAATTATAATACGCTGGTTTTTAATAATATTTTAATTTTAAATATTATTAATTATTATGTAAAAGTAAATAATGTTGTATTACATTTGCATTACAATCAGTATAATCAAACATAAATTATTTTATATTATTGTCGTATTTAAAAACATCACAAACTATTTAAATTATTTTTAACCATCACTTTTACCTTAACTTTTACCGTCGCTAAACGCACGTCTACGTTTACTGATTGTAATAAAAATTAAACTGATATTCCTTTAAATTTAAATCAAGCAATTTATAATTAAATTATTTTAACATTTACTTGTTTTTAAATATATATATATATATAATAGAAGAACCAATTAATTATAAAATTTATTATTTTGATTTTGCTGCTCAATTATTATTATTATTATTATTAAATTTGTAATAATTAATTAACTTAAAAAAACTAAAATTAGTTTATGTGCACAAAATATTTGTACATTGTTACCAAATATTACTAAATGTTTTTCTAAAATGCTCACTGCTGAAAGATCTTTCTAATAAAACATTCAAAGTAGCAAACACATATTAAATAAAAATATTTTTATAAATAATTATTTACCTGGTGCACCTAAAATGTTTAAAAAAATTACCTTTACTATTTATGTTTAAAATGTTTAACTAAATAAATTGTTCTGTTTTTGTTAGAGATTAAAAAATAACTGAATATTAAATTTAAATTTAAGCAAATGTAGGTTAATGGAGATACTACTAACACTAAACGGCGATTTTTCTTTAGTTTTGCTAAATGTTTATTTTTATTTATTAAAAAATACTAATAAATATAAAACCAAGAATTTTTATATTTATTTATTTTTATATAAATAAATAAAATTTACTCAAATTAAATAAACACTAAATTGAAAATACTGTTTTACAATTTGGTAATAATTTAATCATAGATGGAAGAATATTTAAATGAATAATGGATTTCAAACTGTAGTTTAAAAGTTTTTTAAATATATTAAATATTAGGAATTAAATTTATTTTTATGAATTGCAAATAATTAATAAAGTTTAACTTTTACTATTTATTAATATTAAATGTAGTCCACCGTTAAAACAACTAAATCAAAATATAATTGTGTGTATAAAAGAACCGTTTTTTCTTTTAAAGAAAATTATTAATTACCAGCAAACATATTAACAAACTAATAAAGGCCAACATTTAGTGTTGGTAATAAAAAAATTTAAATCAGTAAGAAAAAATTATATCTTGTTCACTAAAGTTAAGTTGAACGTTTTATCACCAGAAAACAATGGCAGTATATATAAATGTATTTAATAAACGTATTTTGTTTAAATTTAAGTAACTAACATTAAAACAATTTTAAATTAATTTTAGTAGTGATTATTTTATTGAGTTATATTTTTATGTAAAAAAATGTTTGTTAATTACATAATTTATTTGAATAATATTTAAAAAATTGTAAACATATAACTAATTAAGAACTTAATTTATTGTTAAAAATTGGTAAGTATTTTAGTATAAAATATACATGTAAATAATATTTAAAATTATGTAGTCTACAGAACCGTTTTAAATTTTATTATTTTTAATAATTTAAATGTTTTTTAAAAACATTTTAACAGTAAACGTTTTTCGGTAGTACAGCGTATTTACTGTTGGTATAGATCAAACTAATGCTCTCCCGTATTTAAGTTAAGCACTAAATTAATAAATTATCACGGCATTAATTTGTATTTACAAAACAATATAAAACATCTAAAATAATGTATTACAATTATTTTTTTTGTTTTATTAGCCGTTGAATATGTACCAATTTATAAAATTAATTTAAAAAAAAGTATAGTTAGCACAAAACATAGACCAATTTTTTGTAATACACAATTTTTGCCTGATAATTTCTTAATTAACATAAATTAATTTTTAATATTAAAATATTAATAAAATTATTTAAATAAATTTATGTACAAAACTAAAAATTAATTTTTATTAAATAAAACATTTATGAATTTTTACAAAATTTATTTAATTATATCAATATTTATTTACCTAAAAGATCTAAAGTTGTGAAAACAAAATAAAATAATTAACATTTTATCTTAATGTTTAAAATGTTTAAATTGATCAAATGTTTAAATATATGCTATTTTTATAAAAATATACATTAAGAATATTTATATTTAATTAAATAAAAATAATTAATAAATTTAAATTGAGTAAAAAAAATATATTGTTAAAATTAATTTTACTTGCTAAATTATAGTTTAAATGTAGAAATTAATGTTTAATTTTATCAAGTATATGTTTTTTATATTTGTAATTATTTATTTATTTACATTAATGATTATGCTGTAAAACTATAATATGCTAACCAAGCAATATATTTTAATTATATTTTATATTATGGTTCTAAAAATTAATACAAATGTACACGTTTATAGCATTTATATTGTAAAAATGGTGCAAGTAGTACAAAACAAGGACATATTTAACTTGAAAAAGTTAAATTTTATGTTAAAAATATGTATACCTCCTAAAAAATAAAAATTTAAATTTATAAATTAATGTTTAATTATAACAATTATTTGTTTTGGTATTTTTGTAATTATTATTAAATTTATATTTATTATTATATTATAAAATTGATGAACAGAAAATATTAAAATATCAGAACAAAAAATGTGTGACGTTACTACATCTTTATTTTAAATTTTTTTTAGTTTGTTACAATATTTGACACAATGCATTTACTAATTAATAAAACAACAAAACATTTTAGATCCAATATATATTTAATAAATAACCCTAATTTAAACGTAATTAAAACAAACATGAAATATAAATGTTAAGACTGTTTCCTGACATTAAACAAAATACTATAATCTACATTAACAAATAGTATCTATTTTATAAATTAGAAGATATAATACACTACACGTGATTTTAAAAGCAAAAATATAATAAATGTAAATTAATGCAGTAGTATTTTATATTAACAGTAATTTGCATTACAAAAGTAATTAATTTTAAATGTTATTTTGTTAATTAAATTTTAATATAGATTTAAATATAATTACTAAATCACAATTTTAAAACTAAATAAATTAATTGTTATATTAAAAAATAATGTATTTACACAAGTAAAAAATATTTTATGTGCAAATACAATATTTACATTATTATATTATATTATTTAATTGCATAAACAATTACTAACCTTGTTCACCTAAGATTATTAATATAAAATAAAAAAATTAACATTTTATTTTAATGCTTATGTTAAATTTAAAATAGTTAAACTAACAAAATATTAATAAAAAAATAAGTAAATTGATTAATTTAAGTCAAAAAAAACAAAGACAATTGTTTTATTACTAACACTAAGTAAAAGCTTTTAATTAGTTTTACCAAATGTTTACTTTTGTAAAAGGCTTTTAGAAACATCATATAATTTTTATTTATTTTGTTATGCTAATCAAAAAAAGATGCACACATTTATAACATTCACATAATAAAAATAAAACATTTACTATTAAAAATAAATTAATTATATTGCAATAAATAATATCCACTAATAAATATTTATTTAATATTTTAACTAACATAAATTAGTTGTTTATATCTACAAATAACTTATTTTTACAAATGCGAAAACGTTTTACTTGCAAATTATTAAATTTAATCTAATCATGTAAATAATTATTTACCTTGTTCACCTAAAGTAATTAAAATAAAATAATTAATTTAAAAAAAAATAATTATACCAAATTTTAAAATGTTTATAAAATAATCAAATAAAACGGTAAATTTAAATATATGTAAATGTAGATAACAGAGTCATGTTTATTATTAGGTATTTGCGTTTGTTTAGGTTTACAAAAATTTTTTTTAAAAACATGTTTTTGTTAAAAGTTAAAACAATGAACAGTAAAAAACATTACCTTTAACACCTAAAATATTAAATGTTAAATTTACATATTTAACTTGAAAATATTTTACATTTAAATTTCTACTTAAAACTATATATTACAGTCATTATTAAAACGTAAAATAAAGCACATGTAAATAATTATAAATTTTTAAACATTAGTTTAATAATTTTTCGCATTATAGAAAAAATAATTAAGTTAAAAAAATTGTATTACTTGATAAACACGAACTTACTCATTCAATGATATTTACGTGTCATATTAAATATTTTAGTTATATATAACAAACCTAAATCTAAGCAAAATTATTTGTGTTCTTTTATATTAAATAATAAAAAGTATATTAAAATAAACTAATTAAAAAAACAAATTATACGGGATAATGAACATACTACGTTTATAATTAAAATTAATTTTTATAAACAAAAATTGTGCAGTTAAAACAAGAAACCAAGTCAAACAATAATTTGCCCATCATATTAGTAGACAAAATATTAATGCTGTTAATTTATTTACATATCTGGGAAGCATAATTGGTAAAAACGAAAAAACCAAAATTGATGTTAAAACCAGACTTGAAAAAGCAATGTTAGTTTTTAGTAGACTCAAATCAATATGGTCATGTATTTCCATTTGATTAAAGACAAAACTTTGTTTGTACGCATCTATAATTATTCCAATATATAGGAGTAAAACGTGAAAACGTACGGACAAGATTGACAAAATAATAGATGTTTTTTATTACCGGTGTATTAAAAATATTTTAAAGATTATCTGGTGCGATCAAATTTTAAATAATAAGTTTATAAAAAGAACTGACTTTTGTTCACTCCATGACATCACTACAATTAGACAAAAAAAATTACTTGGTCAAATTCTACGTTTACCGCCTAAAAGACCAGCAAGAACGGTTTTAAAATGGACAATTGTAAATAGTAAAAAAAAGGTTAGCAGACCAAAAAAAACTTGGTTAAAAACTATTCGAAAAGATCTAATTAAAATAAATGTTTTATAGGCACAAGCAAAACGTTTGGCAAAATGTTTAAATACATGAAAACATTATGATGCTTTATGTTCTCTTTGAATTACGAGACGTTGATGTTAATTTTTGCAGTAATTGTTATTTTATTTCCCCATGTTTTTTTAAAGCCAGAGGGTCTTGTTATAATAATAATAAATAATAAAGAAATGGCGGCGTAGTCATACAAATAATTCACATTATCTTTTAATATACATTATTAATGTCGCTAACACAATAACATATGTCAGAATATTTGTTTATGTTGATAACATTAAAATTTTTTACCAATAAAACAACAAAGTCTTTGAGTTAGCACAGCATAGCAAACAACAAATTAAATCTAAATTAAATAATTATTTTTACAATTTATTTATACATATTTAAAATAATTAAATTGCAGAACTAAAAGATTCTAAAGTTGGAGTATTATAACACATTTTGTATTACTAACTAAATGGTTTTTTTTATTAAATATATATTTTTTCTAATTTATTTTTAGAGTTCAATGTAATAATGTATGGAAGACAATGGGCATTTAATATATTATACATATGTATACATATGTACATAAAGTTTAAAATAATTAACTAAAACAGGATGCTACAAATATCACAGTGCCCCTATTTTTCTACGTCATTTATCATAAATTCAATGTACAACAATTTTAAAACATATGGAATACAAAATATAATGCAAATGCTTACCTGCAATACCTAGAGTATAATTTAAGTAACTGTTAATAAAACATACTTAAAAAAATTATACTACATTAAAACTAAAAACAATTGTATTTAAAATAATAATAATAAAATCATGTGTTGTTTGTAAAAACTAAAAATTAATAAATAATTTATGTAAGTTTTTAAATTAAATTAGAAAACAAATTGTATTATTAAATAAATGTTAATACGTTTAGTAAATAAAAAATATTTTTAAAAATTAAATGATACAACTGAAGCACAATTATAAAATAAGGGAATTAGACAATTGTTTATCTTATTTAATAAAGAAATTGTAATTTTCCTAATAAACATTATTTATATAATAATATATTTGTTATGTTTTGTTACAACATGTATAAGCATTTTTTTAGTCTAGTTTATAAAGCTAAAATCTAATTATGTATGCAAGGCTAGATGCAGCTAATTTATTTTAAGCAATGCCTTATTATACACGTTTATAATATTTTTATTATTACACCTAATAAATTACTTAATACATTTTATTTGTTGTAATTGTAGTTATAAAAATAACAATTGTTTTATATTTATTTAAAAAAAATTTAAAAAATAATAATTTTATTAATTTGTTTATAAGTGCTAGAATATAATTTTTATGCATTCAATATGTTTATTAAATGTATTATTACATATGTTTAAAATAATATTAACACAATCGTAGAACAGAGTAGAAATGCGAAAACTTACCTGGTGCGCCTAAAATATGTTTAAATTATTGTATATAAAATGTCAAGCGTAATTATTTAATAAAATTTAAAAACATTTGTATTTTATAAATTAAAAATAATAAAACATAATGTTTATAATTTGTGTTAAATAGTTAAAGTGCAAATGCGTTTTATTAATGTTTTACCAATCAAAATAAATAAGCAAATAATATTTTTTAAATTTATTCAATAAAAAATATAAACATTTACATTTTTGCCAATATATTTAATTGTATAACGTTTAGCTTTCTTCTAGGTATATAACCAGTTACGTTAATTATAATTATTTTTGTAAAATATTGTACATAATTATTGTTTTTGTTTTATTGTTCTAAAAAACTCCAACTTTTACATAATAAAAAAAACATATATATGCAAACATATTTAAATTATTTTGTTTTACATTGCGCAAGAAAGAATCATTTTTAAATTGATAAAATAATTTATTATGTAAATATATATGTAACAAAATCATTATTTTATTATGATTATTTTTAATAGTTTTTATTGTTATATGAATATCTTTTATAAAAATATTCTTTAAACGTAATAATTTGTAATCAGACGTGCAAATTAGTTTTTATCTCTAGATGTATTTGCAGTAATCTGCATAACACAACAAACAATAAAAAACTGTCAAGCATTAGAATACTATTACACAGACTAAATATGCATGCAACTACATAATATATTTAGATGTACCTTTAAAACATAATAAATAAAAACAAAATTTATTATTATTATTATTATTATTATTAAGCTTTAATATCTCACTAGAGATACATTCAGCATAAAATACATTTTACCATCAATATAAAAAAAAAGTAGTAGTATAAATAATGGGATCAAAATGAAATAGAATGTCATATGTTAATGAATATAAATATAGTCTATATAGTATGCATGTGATTTTAAAAAAATATTCAAAATTGCTGTACATAGAATGAGTCATTATAAGGCACAACTTGTACTGTGAGATGTCCAAATTAGTTCAAATGAATGCGTAGGTAGAACAATTCCTACTTTGATAGGTTTCTTAGTAGTTCAATTTTGTTTGATTCTGGATTGGTTAACACTCTGGATAAGTAGGGTAGACATGAATTTTTGTATTGATTAGTTTTGGCTTTCATGTGCAGGTAAGTTCTTCTTGTTTTTCCAGACGCTTTAGAATTGTTAAAAGCTGCATGTAGCGGGTGATTGTTATTATTTTCAATCCTTGATGCTAATTGTATACAGGATTTAAAATGTTTATCAACAATATTATTCAATAAGATAGAATATTTGATTCCTGAAGATTTTGATACCAATGATATGCATCTTTTTAAAATAATGTAATCCTGTTTTAATAAACCAGGAAAAATTATGGGTGAGCAATATAATATCAAAGGATAAAAGCATGATGTAATGAACAATTTAGTAATATAATTGTTAACATTTAGTTTTCTTAATCTTCTTATATAGTAGCATAATGATTTGGTTTTTAAAAATATATGCTCTACATGATCACACCAGGTAAGTATGCTATTTATGTGTACACCAAGATATTTAATTTTGTTACAGGTGCATATATTTGTTTGATTTAACTTAAATGTTCTGTTTAATTCCATTGTTTCTCTTGGACGCCTCGTTGTAAATTTAATAAACTTGCATTTTGATGGATTTAAATTGAGATCAAAGTTAGTAGACCATTTTTCAATTTTATTAATAAAATTTTCAAAATTGTTTAGATCATTGTTTGATAAAACCTTTGTTTATTACTTTAAATGTTTGACAAAAAACATCTTTAGGAGTAGACATTTAGCGAAGCCAAACATGGGCCCGCATTTTAGTGCTAATGGTGGGATTCAAACCCATGTTTACCAAGGTTTAAATTTAACGCTGTACCGTTAGACCACCTTGGCATACAAATATAAAATATAACAACAATTTGCACACAGACAATCTTTTTAGTAAACTGTGTTTGGCATAAATTAAAAATACGTAATTGTATAATTATTAAGTAACACTACTGTTTAATATACGGATAAATAATAACATTAAATTATTTTATTATTTTTTGTTTTATAATAAATAATTATAAAAATAAGCTAAGAATTTTAAATAGTAATGCTATGTTAATTGTAACATAAAATTAAATACATTATAATTTTTTTTTAAAAGATATTTAAACAAAAAGATTATTTACTAAGTTCCTATTAAACAATGTACATGTTAACAATATTTAGATATTATTAAAAAGTGCATTATATATAAATTTTAAAACAATGTTTTAAAATTATTTATGTTAATTAAGCACATATTTACCGACAATACATAGAGTTACAACACTTCAATATACATAAGTTTAATTGCAAACACCAAGTATAGGTCTCCTTTTTAATTGTTACATGTAGAGTAAATCAAAATTATTCTAAAAAGCAGTGTAGGTAATAAATAATAAATAACTGCTATCACTTTTATTATTTTTGTTTGTTATTGTTAAAAAATTATTTAATTTAGTATTAACAAGCTTTTTACGGTTGCAGTAACATTAGATTAAATTTAACAAATAAACACAAAATTAAATTAAATCTGTGTGTAACAAGATATAAATTTATAAAAAAAATAATCTATGTTAATAGTTTATATGTCAGTAAATGTAGTTTTTATTATTTTTAATATTATATTTTTAACCTAATTAAACTAAATATATAATTTTTATGTAATAATAAAAATGACATTGCATGCAAATAGTTAACATATCTTACCTGATTGTACTAATACTTGCAAGTTGCATAACACCAAAATACCTGCAATAAAAAATATAACTACTTACTTAGAATTATTTTCATTGTAATAAATTGTTTAACAAAATTATTTTTGTTTTTTGTACCTTTTTATACCTTTTTTATTTATAAATAAATTTGACCAATTAATTGTATGTAATTGAAAAATATTAAATTTAGTAATTATTACTTGTAGTTATGGGAATGTGCTACATCACAAGTTTTCTATTAGTATTTTTATTTCAAATGCATGTTAAAAATTATTTTATTATTTAAATGTTTTAATTTGCAAAAACATAATTTATTTTCAAGTGCATAAATTGTTACATAAAATAATAATATAATATTAATAAAATTTGTTTTAAATACAAAACACGATCTCAGTTTGTTTATCATAAAAACAAACAAAAAAATTATTAATTATTAATGTGCCGGGGTGATCTAGCTGTTATATATTAAAACATTAATTTTTAATATTTGCATTAAAAATAAATAAATTTTAGATTATATTCAGAAGTTACTATAGTGACCAAACATTTAAAATAATTTGAAAACGTTGATTTAATTTATACTTTAAAATTTGTGTTAAAATTAATATTTACATACAAACTAACGTTACATATGTAATACAACTTACTAAAATAATTTTTTTAATTAGATATTTTGATTAATTTTTTACAAAAATTAAAACCCTTTTTATTGTTATAAAATCTATTATTTAACCTAAACATATGATATACCCTATTTTTTAAATTATAAAATATAATTAAAAACTTAGTTATTTGCTACTTAGGAGTAGAAAACATAATTTGTTTTAGTTTCTTTATTACAAAATGTTTTGTTAATTTTTATTACAAAAAAACAATAATATAATGTTTTGTAATAATAAAATAAAATTGTTTTTAATACTAATTATTTTAAATTGTAAGTAATAAAACACTGACATAAAATTATTAATCTATTAGATAATACAATTTTACACTTAGAACAAAGTATATAAAAAACAAATATTAAAGTGGTTTAAAAAACGTATTATATAAAGTATTATATATTACATAAAACATATATTAATTAATTTAAACAATGGTATTCCGACAATATATATAAATGTCTTTTAATGTATTTTACTTATGCCGGGATTATAATTGTTTATAATAATAATAATAATCTAACAAACTTAATTACAATTTGTTTTGTTTAAATAAAATTTTAAATTAACCTTGAAACAGGCTAGGGTATTGTCCTCTACTTTTTATTGTATTTTCCACTTTAATTGCAGTAGCGGTGACAAATATTTTGCTTGGACAACTTGTCGTTTATCTAAACGGGTCGAAAAACGCATTCCCAATTAGACTAAATAAAAGTTCAACTCAACTTAACTTATGTGCCTTTCGTCAATATTACGTCACTTGGTTTAAACAAAACACCAAGTTAACTTTAATGATTATTTTATAATGTTAATAATTTTTTAAACTGCTATTATGTTAAAAATATTTAAATCTGTTTACGTTTATTTAATAAAACCTATTTTGTGTTAACAAAAACAATTTATAACTTTATTAAATTTAACGTGGACTTAAGATACACATATTGCCTATGTGTATGTATGTCCAGTTACTAATAAAAAATTAATTACATTATATATATATATATATATATATATATATACATATAGATTTTTTATGTTTGTGAGTAAAAAAAATATACAAAATAAATTTATCTTACAGTTTACGTTTTTTATTATTTTTGTTTGAAAAAATAATTGTACTTATAAAAATTATCATTTAATAGTTTTAAAATCAACTTTAGTTATTTTAATTTTTTATAGTAAAACTTACCACGTATAAGCATATTTAAATTAATAAATATTTGTTCAAATTATTTTTTTATTATTTTAACTTACATAAAACTATATCACATTTTAATGAAAACACCAAATCAAGTGACTACAAACACAAGCAATTTCATTTATTTTTAATAGTTTGGTGCACATTATAAATAAAAAAATTTATTGGTCCTAAAAATTAGATATGCTTGGCATATTTTATTAAATACAATATATAGTTATAACATTATACACATATTTTAATAATTAAATATTATTAAAATTAATATAATTTTTTTAATTGTTGTGTGATTGTTACAATTGCTTTAGTTTAATAACCACCTTTATAACGCCAGTTAGTTGAATTTACAAATAATGATATAATTAATATTAACCTACTATGATATTAAAGTATATGTAGTACTTGTTACTTATATTAAACATGCCCAACACTTAGTATTAAGTACTTTAGATACTACTTTGCTAATATGCATATATATATATACATTTAATATTATTCGCAATAAAATTCTTAATAAAATACACAATAACATTTGTTTTGGCAATAAACTACAACATTCCCATTATAAAAAATTAAAAAAAAAACACAAATAATTTTTTTTTTAAATAAATCTACTAAATTACATAAATACACAACATTATTATTTTTGCTTCAAATGATACGTCAGTTTCAATGCGGTTCATCTCACATTTTAAAATACTGAAAAGGTTTTTAATTACATAGAGGAAATTAAATAATTTTTTTAAAAGCTTTTGTGGTTTATATAAGGAAACCTTATAGTACATTATAGGTTATATTAAAATATATATTATTATTTTTGAAATATGCATTGAAACATTATCTTGAATAATTGTTAATTGTCTTGTATCAGTTCTGGATAACTTACTATATAGCAATTCTCTAAGTAGTTGTACAAATATACGCTATTTAAATTGCAACTAGTAAAGATGCATTTTAGAAACTGACTGTATTTAATTTTAAATTTAGTTTTAAATTTATTGTTTTGTGTTTTTAAGCTGCATAATTACAAACTTATTATTTTATTTGCCTGTTAAAATTTATTCTATCAACTGTGGGTAATATTTTTCTACAAAACACTACTGGACAACCATAATTACAATATGTTTTACAAATAAACTATTTTTTATTATTAAATATGTTTAAAATATTATTGATTAACGTGACTACATTAAAATGTCTTTAATCACATTATTTAAAATTATTTTTGGGTTTTTATGTATAAAACAAAATCATTTATTAATGCCATTTAAAGGTAAATTTAAGTTAAAATATGTATAACAATTTAAGTAGTTAAAGTAAAATTAGATTTGTATAAATATAAAATGTATATTTTATACATTTGTTAAATTTCTATTTATATGTATTAATGCTTTATATAATTTTTAATTGTAAAATTAAATTTTAAGTAGTTTATTAGTTTTTTTATATTGTAAACAAGCGTTTGTTTTATTTAAACAAATAACACATTGTTTTTGTGCAAGTACATATTATGCGTATTATTGTGCAAAAAACATTTTTGATAAATTTTGAACATATAATGTTTGTTATTGTTTTTGAATTGTGTTTTAGTTTTATTTTTTTATTTAATTTAATAAATTTTGTTTTGAGTATTTTACGTAAACATTTTTAAGGAAACTGTCCAGTTTAAAACTAAACCAATTTAAAAACCATTATTCCGGATAAAAACGGCAAACGAATAATGTTAAATGTTAATTATTATATATTTTTAATTTTTATTTTGACTACTAAATAATATTTTAATGTAAAACTGTCTATTTTTTGTAAGTGTTTTAATAAAATTACAACAACTAATAAAAAATAATTTACAATTGTCCGTTGTCAGTATATAAAATAAAATAAAAATTTAGCATAATTAATGCAATTTTATTTATTAATTAAAATTATTAACTAATTAATTACAAGTATTTTTAAAATCAATATACTACAAATAGTGACATAAGTCACTTCAATGTTACTCTATTAAAATATGTAAATATAAGTAGCATTTGTTACTTATCTTAGGTTTATTTAAGAATAACACTTTATACATTAAATATTATTTGCAAAAACATTTTAAATATAATAAAGAATAACATTTGTTTTAACAACAAAGCACAAAAAAAACATTGTAAAACCTTAAAAAAAACTCAGATAATTGGTTTAAAATAGCTATATCTACTAAAATTTATAAATTATTATTATTACAAAATGTTGTTGGTTTAAAAAAAATAAGCATGGGGCAATAAGACAACATTTTACTCCCATATATTGTCAAAAAATAATTATTAATGCGTACAAATAAAGTTTGTTTTTAAACAAATAGAAAAACATAACCAGATTGATCTGAATCTATTGCAAAATTACATTGCCTTTTCAAGTCTGGATTTAAAATTAATTTTGATTTTTTTGTCTTTACCAGTGATGCTTTATGGATATGTAAGGGAATCAACAATATTAATATTTTGTCTATTAATTTTAATAAGCAAATCATTAATTGACTTCGTACACTTTAGTTTTTAAACATTTAATCTATAAGCTAATACGAGAACTGATATCACTGAGTCGTGTTGTTATATTTTGCATTATTTTTAGAGTTTTATTTAGTAGACCAATATTATCTAAAAAATCTAAATTTGTTAATCTGCTATTGTTTTATTTAATACCATAAAACAAATTATTTATGGATTGAGTCATAATAAAATTAATTACCAGAAAAAACAAAAACGGTGACAAAATACATCTTTGACGTACTCTTGTAACAATTTTAAACATAGCAGTATGACACAGCACCTTAAATGTTGGTATAACAAGCGCATAATATTTACATATTTTAATGGTATTTTGTAAAACATAACAATTTATAATAATAATTATTAATAAACACTGTTAAAGTTTTATACAATTAATAAAATTGTTTATAGTTAATTGCTAAAATTCTTGACTTTGCTGAACTATGTTACGTAGGATTGTTAGATTGAACTCTTTTTAATTTTTTTTAAGTTAATTAAATTCCAAAAAACTAATAAAATAAATTGTTTTTTTTTAAAGCGACAATTTATACATTGCACAGTTGTTCTACAGTTTATAATTATTTTATAAAACAATTTCTATTAATTTTTAAATTTTTCTATCGTTTGTTAATTTTAAAATGTTTTTTTTTAAATTGTAAAATTGATTTGTGTTATTTAAATATTTAAATTTCTCACATAAAAATTAGCGTTATTTTTTGATGTTTTTATTGTCCTTAGATTTAAAAAAAATTTAACATGAAGATTATAATCAAAACCAACAGTTCTACTGCGATATGCATTTACATTATTTAATAAAGATTGCCTTTTGTGTTAATATAAATATCATTAATTTTGTTTGTTGTTTTTTCGTTTAAAAAAACCCACGTTGTTTTATGTATATTTTTGTGAGCAAAAAATGTGTTATCAATGACTGTTTATGATTAAGAATCTATAACCATTATTATATATGCTGTCACCAAAGCCATGTGGTTCAACATTTAGAAATACCCAAATTCGTTTTTTGTTCAAGTTTGCACTAAAATAATTAATCAATATTTTATTTTGTTGGCACATCACATAACATACTTTGTAATTAATTATAAAATATACATTTTGTTTCTTTTCAGTAGCCTTGCATAGACTTGCACAATTGTTGTTTTTTGCAAATATGGTGTTAAATCCGGTTTAAATAATATAGTCGCTTACATATTTCTATTCAATTATAGTTTAAGCAACATTTTTATTTAATATTATACCAAGCTCATAAAAATAATGGTTTTTATGTATAGAATATAATATTTATGTTTTCCTATTCTTGAAATGACATTGGCTTTTTCATTGTATTTTGCTAATACTCAAAATATCTAAGGTAATTTTTTAATTTTTGAAGGACATGTTCTAACTGTTTAGTACAAAAAAGTGTTTTAAAACTGGATAATGTTTTGGCATTAAAAACATAACCAAACCGTACTATATATGTTATTAAACCTGGCAGTATGCAAGGACTTATATAAAAAGTACTAGTGAGAGGGTTCTCTTATTTGCTAAACCGGTAGTAACGTAGCAGCATTTGAGAACACTAAACAAAAAAAATTGTTCAGATTTACTATAAATAATAAATTTACATTTCAAAGGTCATCCATCCGTAGCTCAGTAATTTAAGGCGCTGACCTGACACAATATAGAGCAAGTGTTTAAATTTAAGTATGTGTAAAACTTAAAAAATATACGCTGCTGATAATTCCTTAATAACCCATTGTTAAATTTAATAATGTCAATAAACAATATTCGCGCTTTTCTTTAATTTTTACCAACTCCTTAAAGTAAACATTTATTAATATTGTTTTTAAAATAAAATAATTTTTTGTACTAAGTGTATTATGCGGTTAGAATACTAAAAGTTTTTTGATTACATTCAGATTTAGACTGTATAAAAAATGCTAAATAAAAGTATGTTTTTTGTTGTTTAAAGTTTTTGTGGTTTAGATAAAAAAATTGTGTAGTAAATGGTAGGTTATATTAAAATATACATACCATTTTTAAAGTATGCATAAAAGCATTGTCTTAAATAATTGTCGAGTGTCCCGTATTATTTTCGTTATAAAATAATTATGTAAATGTTTGCACAAATTCAGTGCTGTTTTACTTGCAATTTGTACGCATTTATTGTAAAGATTAATTGTAAAAAAAATACAAAATAACTGTTAACTTTTAAAAAATGCAAAAATTTTTAAACTACAAATCTGGTTAAATGAGAAATTTGGACTATAAATAACTGTGGAATGTTTAATACATGGGTGATAGGATATCGCACACACATGTGTAAAGTATATTAATCTCCAAAAATACATTGGATAATGTTTGTACTTTTTGACAGATTCTTTAAAATATATGGGCAAGACTGAGTGCAGGCTTTTTAATAACCGGTTAGTTAATAAAGTTTTTAAATTTCATCCTTGAATATACAAATCTTCTAAGTATTACTTTTTTATTATTCCTTGTATTCTAAACTGCATAATTATAAACTAAGTATTTTATTTGCTTGTTGAATGTTTTTTTTAACTGGGGGATTTTTCTATAATTTAAAATGCTGCATATATTTAAAATATCTACATTTATTCAAAAATTATTTTAACAAATAAAGACGTTTATTTGTTTAAACTATAAGTATGAAGTGCGCGGAAATAAAAAATTTTTAATCAAAATAAGAAATAAAAAATGACTTTGTGCTTAAATTATTAAAAATAATTTTATGTTTTAGTAAAAATTAAATTTGTTTTAAAATTGTTTATATAAAAAACATTTCTAAAATAAATTAATTATAGTTTATTCAAAAATACAGTGTAAATTTCTATCTATAATTGTAAGCTGTTATTTTAATATACAGATTTTTATTTTTATAAATAAAAATAATATAAAATTTAAAAACATTTTTTTTAGTATTTATTTTGTTGATACATTACATATTTTAATACCTAATAAATAAAAAATTTAAACATTGCACTGCCAGTGTTTGTATGATACTCATATATTTATAAAAACATGTAGAGTATTAATAAAATCTTTATAATTTATAAACAAAATTTTTTAATATACAATAATTTATTTTAAAAACAAAAATATAAAAAAAAATAATTAAATGCAAATTATGTATTTTGTACTATTATTAGCAATGCATGTACTTATATTAATTCAATTAATTCCATTATTGTTTATCATTTTTGGTTGCAATTTGATTTTACTCATTTACATACTTAATGCACAAATGTCAGTATTTTTTATTATATTTCTTTAATTTTTTATTTTACAGAGCAACATAAATAGTTTAAGCAAAAACCAAAATTAATTAAATTTTTAATTTAAAAATATATAAACGACGAAAATGTAACTATTGATGCAATTTGGAATAAGCGTACTCGTTTTAGCAGTAGACAGTAAAAACTAATTTTTTTGATTAAAAATCTATAAATTTAATATTTTAAATATTAACAAAATGCAATAAAATGTCAATAATCTTTTACAACCAAAAATACATTATTTTTATATTTTGAACATAATAATCATATTATTATGTAAAATAAAAACATTTTTAAAACCATAATGTAATAGACACTTATGAGCAACTGTATGATTTTAACCAAATTTAACACCAAATTTAAAAAAAATGTTTTTTAATATTTTGTTTGTTTTAAGGCTACAAAAAAAACTAAACTTGTTTTCTAACAAAATTGCAATGTGTGCTAATTAATGTTAATAATATTGTTTTGCAATTACAATACAAATTTTGAAATATATAACTAATAATAATAGTCATAGACTGTTGTTACTAAACAGTCAGTGTAAAATGTAAAACAAAATACTGTTAAAATGTGTAAATATAATGTGTTTGTTATAATAACATTTAAGTTTTTGTGTTTAAAAAAAGATCATTTTGCTGTGTTTGCAATTGTCACATAATTATGTTAACAATATATCCTTTAACCGTTTTTGTTTTTTCTGCTAATTAATTTGTCATAGTTTGATCTACAAATAATTAGTTTTAAATTATTAAGCAGAATTATTGCAGACTAATGTTTAATTGTTTTAACATAAAAATAAATAATCAAAACTAAAAATAATGTTATATATACTTTAAAATATTTATTTAAAAAAACTCAGTCGGCTAAAATGGCATATTTTAAAAACTACTTATATATAAATTACATTATTTTTGTAATAGTTAACCTATTATTATTTTGTGTGCTTAATTTCATTAAAAATAAACAATAACTAATTTTTTAAATTAATGATAAACAAACATTCAAGTTTACCCTAATTGTAATATTATAATAATTACCAAAATAAACATTAACATAAAAATTTTAAAACAAATCAAATAATTTAATATTTACGTTTTACCTTGAGATTTTGCTTATCCGCTAATTTTAATTTCTGATTGCATTGTTTTTTGAAATAGAGAATAGTGATAAAATGTTTTCATTTTACCGAAAATAAATGCCTTGTTATTAAAAAATAAAAAAAAGATTGTCACTCAAAAAAATTGGTAAATTTATATAGAGTTAACCTTTTAACAATTAATCGGATTATTAACGTTCAAACATTACAAAATTATGATAATGTTGAAAGAAAACGTGTAATAACGAGTACAAATAATAAAAAATTGTTATAAAATTAAAAAATATATAAAACCAAATAATATATTTTAATCATTTTTTATATTATTACTATAAAATCTAGTTTAATTCTACAATCACCAAAGATCAAACCATTTATGAGAAAAAACAAAAAAATGACAAATTAATTTTTTGTAAACTATTGAGTAAACGACACTTGTGTTATTGGCGTTCGATATATTTTTTTAATAAAACATTAATTTGGGACTAACTATTTGGTTTAAAAAACAAAGTGTTGTGCTGCTCAAGTTTTTGAAAACATTCATTTCCGGTTATTAGAAAAAAGCCCACTCTCGACAAGTAATGTGTTGGCTTGATATTAAGTAAAATTAATCTAACAAATAAAAAATTATATCTGGTATCTTAAATAGTAAAAACAATTGTTTTAGTTATAATAAATGTTTTTTATTATGAAATGCAGCACATTTAGAAGAGAGCCACTACTGTTTTTCAGGACAATACTATGTCATACGTCCAAAAAGGTAACGTCATATTTATCCAAGTTTACTATATTTTTTTATGTTTACATTTAAATATTAGAAAGGTTAATTTAAAAAAAAACTGTGTTTTACATAATCACTACCTTACAGCCCAGATATTTATGTTATCAAAAATGTTTTCAGTATGTTAATGCGCAACATTAATAAACATACTGAAATTAACAATGTATGTAAACTTATTTGGTATGTTCTTTAATATGAAATAAAACATGACAATATTAACACTCTTATTGAAAACATTTCTGGATTAGGTTGTTTAAAAATATATACATAAATTAGTAAATTTTCTAAAGTTTTTAATGTTATTGATTACTTTGTAATTAAAAAATTGCAATTTTTTAAACTTGCTAAAAGCTACTTTTATTGAAGTATATAAGCCAATAACCATAAATAAAATAATAAAATAAAAAATTTGTTTATATAATTATAGTTTTTTTTACTTATAGTATAGTATTGTATGTTTTTTTAATTAAAGTGACATTTCTCTTGTATGCTATGCAGTTGCTATTTATATATATATTTGCAGTAATAGTTGTAAGAGTTGTATTATTTTTGTTAAAAAAAATTTGAAAGTAACAGAAAATGTGACAATACGTTTCAATACAATTAATACAATAATTATTATTACAATAAGTGACAATTGACATGCAAAACTGGAAATATTGTAATACTTTGTTTTATTATGCTGTTGATACTTATCTTAGACATATCTAACTGCTACATAATACTTTAACATTACACATTAAAAACATTATTCGCAAAAATAATTTTTTATTACAATATATATAACAACATCCATTTTTGCAAAAAAGCATTATACCACCATTTGCTAAAAATTAAATCAAAAATCTATAATTCGTAAAAAAATAATATTATTGGTTAAAATACATTAATGTATAAAATAAATGTTACAGATTTATTATTTCAGTATTTCAAACTTGAGCCTCAAATTTTTGAAAACTTTTTGTAACCTTTTTATATATGACTTGACCGAGGTTTTAATATAATTGTTTGTAATACAATTGTGTACAAGATAATCAATTTTTTTTATTAAGGACATTTTATTATTTAAGCGGTTAATTTATTGTTTGAAAACACTAAAACTCTTTTAATAACATTCAAATTTGGACCGTAGGAAAGCAACTAAACAAAGGTCAGTTTTTTACTTATTATGCTTTTTACAATCTAAATACACAAAATATTGTAAACTGAATGTAATGCTAAAAACCCTATTTTTTATGTATAAACTGGTGCGCTATGCTAAATAATTGTTAAATACTCTACACCATTTTGTCGCAGTTTGTTGTTAATTTTTTTTTAATTTAAATAAATTATTTGTTATTAAAGTTATTACTTTTACAAAGTTATTTTAGTGTTGGTTGTTGTTTAAAGCAAAATATATTTTAATGCAGAATAGATGTGCCATTTTACAAGCAATGCAGATGTCATTATAAATCCATAAACCATAAATCACTTTTAAATTTTTTGTCTATAGTTTGTTTTAGTACCGATTTTATTTTTTATTACTTTGTAAACAGTAAATAATGTAAAAAATATATCTGATACTAAATATATTATTTTATTAAATAATTTTATAAACTTATTAAAAATTAAAACAATTTAAATATTTCACTTTAAAATAATTTAATTTTGAATATTGAAACAGTTATTGTTTATATTAAAAAAATTACAAAACAACTTTTTTAAATGCAATTTTTTAAAATTATTTTAAAAACTGGTTTTTTCTATTATTTATTTTATTTATTAACAATTTACTAACAGCAGTTTACTTAAACATTCTGTTTTATGCTAGTAATGTAAAGAATTGGGACTCCAATTCTAAACTATTACAATCTGAAATAAGGAATATTATTAACTAATTCCTTGCAAATAAACTTTTCTTAAATTGGTCAAAGTGTTTTTATTTACCAAAAGGCAAGTCTAATAATAATAGTTTTTATGTGCCATTGCCAAATTTTCTGTCTATTTAAAAAAATTATACTGTCAAGGATCTGAATGTAGATTTTAATTATTTTTTAAAAATTTTATATTACCAATTCTTTTAAAATGACTCATTATATCCCCATTTTACACAATCAAATAATTGCCGTAAAAAACACAATGTTAAGTTGCTTAAACATTAGGTAAACCAAAAAATTAAACAATATTACTTTTTACATTGGGTAGTTTTTGCTTGAAATAACCTTTTAGGACATATAGTTAATGTTTTCAATTTGCACATTTTTAAATTATTATATAATAAATTTGTTTTAGCAAAATACGTTTAATATATTAAACTAGATGTTTGATTTTCTAATGCTGTTGCATTTAGTTTTATTTTTTATTTTTACAATTAATTTGTTTGATATTTAATATTCATAAACGGAGGACTATATGTAGTTTTTCCTAATTAATTTATTTATTAACCTGTAACTTGTAACAAACAAGATGTAACATTAATTTAAAAAATTATGACTAAATTGCTCAATCCATTACATTAAACATAAACATATATTTAGTAGTCAAGTTTATTATGATAAGCGTAAAAGAGCATGTTATTACTTTAAAAACTTAATTATGTAATGGTATGCAAACATAACAGTATACATTATATGTGAATTACTTGTGTGTAAGTATAATTAATAAAACAATACCCAAAATTATAAATTAATAGAATTACATAAAATATGCATATACGTTTTTACCAATAATATAATTGTAAATAATGCCAGAAGATTGACTAATTATTAAAATACATATTTTTATTTTATAACATTGTTTTTATTATAAAATATTACGAAAAAACAATATAATTAAATAAAATGTAATTTTAAAATATATAATAATAATATGTTAATAAATACAAAAAATATTTTACCCCAAGTTTTTGTAAACAAATGCTCACTATGATCAGACCAGGTACGTTTGCTATTTATTAAGGAACTAACATATTTATAACTATTAGTATTGTCAATATATACAGTTTTAACACAAATGTTTAAATAAAATTAAGTTAATTGTATTAAAAATTTGTGGTAACTAAAATTAGTTATTTTATATTTTGCAAGATTTAATTTTAGACTACAATTTGTTGACCAATCTATTTATTGAAACATCGGGTTTATTATTGAGTTTTTTTATTTTAACTGGTGCTACAAAATTGTTCTGAGTTAAATAACTTTACATCATATAAAATAGATTTTGTTTTTTTTTTAACCAAAAATATTGTTGATATTATTATGTATAAGGTTGTTATTAAGAAAAAAGAAAAGTGGTTAACACAATTTTAAATAAAATAAAAAATATTTTTTAAAATTAAAATTTAATGGTTTTTTTTAAAGAAAGTTGTTTGCTATGTACGCCACTTTTTTGTAAAATTATATAGCCACAGAAACAATAATAAACGTCATTTCTGCAAACAAGAGTATTAACGTAATTGCACAACCCACATAACAATATTAAGCGGAAACTAAAAATGTTTAATATTTAATTGCATTAAAACAATTATTATTTGTATTAAAGTTTGTATTATTAATAAGTTCTTAAATACATTTATTTAATTTGACATATTTGTTTGAGTGGTCAATCCACTTAGATTTAGCTAAGTAGGAGCACCTTAAAACAATTTTATTTATAATTAGAATTATTATCAAATAGTTTTATTATTATTAAATATTTTAAAACAAAATAAACAAATTTGTAAATAATTAAATATTAATGTTGTACTTAAATTGTTGCAAAAGTGCATTTACTGTGTATTTCAATAACAAATTTAAACTATGCAAGCAACACGCGTTAATACTAAATAAAAATACAAAAACGTAAATAATATATTTATAAAAACTTAAAGCAAAGTGAACTGTTGTACATTTTTTTTATTACGTCGTTTACAATAAAATAAAAATAAATTTAATTTTATAAATTGTTTTAAAATGTCAATTACTTGTAAAGTTTTAAGTTCAGACAAAATTCTACTATTTACATATTGTGATCGAAAACACTGTCTGTAACAACATTATAATTAGCTCGGCATCAAACCAAATAATTGTATGTTTATTAAATTTTTTAAAAAACATTATTTTTGTTTATTAGTTTTTATATTAAAAAACATAATTCATAATTGTTATCTATTATTATTTTAATTTTTTAATAAACATCAAAATAAAATCTGAATGCTTTTATGTTGATAAATTAAAAAAATTGTATAAAAAGTAGGTGTAACAATGTAAACGATTTATTTAATATTTATTTAAAAGAAAAAATGTTATGTTAAGTTAATGTTTAACAATTTGTGAATGCAATATATATATATATATATATATATATATAATTATGGTTTTTAAGCAAACAAAAATATATAATATGGTTTTTAAGCAAACAAAAATATATAACACTATAAAAATAAAAGAATTCAACGTAGATCTTATTCAAAATTTAATAAATATTTAATTACATGAGCATAATAATATATATTATAAATAGTTTTATAAATATTTTATAAATAAAAATAAGAAAAATTAAAAAAAACATTTTTAGTAATTATTTTGTTAATAAATATCATATTTTAATACTTAATAAATATCAATTAGAAAAAGTTAAAGCTTAGGTATTGCAATGCCAGTGTTTATATAAAGGTAATATATTTATAAAAACATGTACCGCATTAATTAATTTTTATAATATATAAAAATATTAATTTTTAAATTTTTAATATTAATTTTAAAAACAGAATCATTAAAAAAAATTATTAAATGCAAATTGTGTATTTTGTAGTACTATTATAAGCAATACATGTACTTATATTAATTCAATTAAACAATTATTGTTTATATTTTTTGGTTGCAATTTGTTTTTACAAAGATGCTTATTTAATGCATAGTTAACAGTATTTTATATTGTACCTATTAGTTTACAGATTAACATAAATTAGCTAAGCAAAAATTAATACAAGTTAAATCATTAATTTGAAAATGTTTTAACGACAAATATTTAACTATTGTTACATGATGGAATGAGCGTACACGTTTTCGCAGTAGGCAGTACGAATAAAAAATTTTTAAAAAAAAATATTTAATTTAAATATTTTAAAAACTAGCAAAATGCGATTAAAAAATTAACAAATTAATATACATTATATTTATATTTTAAAAATAATAACCATAATATTATGTAAAGTAAAATCATTCCTAAAACCACAATGTAATAAACGTTTATGAGTGACTGTATCATTTTTTCTAAATTTAACACCAAATATTTAAAAAAATGTATTTTAATATTATGTTTTCTTAAGGCTACTAAAAAAAATTAAAATGGTTTTACAATGATTTACAATGTGTGTTGATTAATGTCAATAATCTTGTTTTACAATTACAATACAAGGTTAAAAAGCAAATCTTGGTTACTTTTAAAATTTGAATTATGTAATTAATAGTAATAGTCATAACCACTGTAAAATATAAAGCAAAATACCGTTAAAATATATACATACAATGTGTTTGTTATATCACTATTCAACTTGTTGTTTTTAAAAAAATAAGGTCACTTTGCTGTGTTCGCAATTATTACGAAATTACGTTAACAATATTTTTTAAACAATTTTTGTTTATTCTGCTAATTAATTTGTTTTAATTTAGTTTACAAATAATTAGTTTTATATTAATAAACAAAATTATAACAGATTAAGTAAAAAAGTATTGCAAATTATATTGTTCTTGTTAGACAAATTTTAAAAATAACAGAAAATAAGACAATAGTATTAATAAATGTTTTTATTTACAAAATGGGCAAGTCTAAAAATAATAGTTTTTATGTTTATTTTATTAAGCAGCTAAGTGTAATTTTTAACTTATCTTTCTAGTATTTGGCCCATTACATTAAAGCTTTTCAGACGTATTTTTTATGCACTTTTTTAGATAGCAATATTATAAAATTTCCCAGATCTAGCTCAACTTCTATATATGTTGTACATTAAACCGCCCTTTAAATATTGCGTTTACGTAACGTTTCCAACAGTAAAAAAAAACTTTATTTTGCTAAAAAAACATTTAGAGCAAGTTTACAAAACTTCAGTGGGTTTTTAAGCATCTTTCCATAGAGATAGACTTTCCAGTTTTAACCTTTTTTATTAAAAAATAGAAAACTTTAAGGCAATTTAATTCTAGTTTACTAATACCGTAGAAAACACAATTTTAAGTTGTTAAATCTTTGGCTAAACCCAAAGATCAGGCAAAATTACTTTTCCTATTGTGTAGTTTCTGCTTAGAATAAATTATTATATAATAAATTTGTTTTACTTAAATACGTTTAATATTTTAAACTAAATGTCTATACTTTTTAATGCCCTGGTATCTTGTTTTATTATTTATTTTTATATTTATTTTGTTTGATATTTGTTATTCATAAACCGAAAACTATAAAAAGAATCTCCGAATTAACTTGTGTATTAACCTGTAACCTATACTTAACAGAATGTAACTTTAATAAAAGAATAAATAATGAGTAAATTGCATAGTCTATTACACAAAAAAATTAATGTATATTTAAAAGTGATGTTTATTTTGATTGTATTGTGTTTTGTCTTAAAACAATTGATTAATTATTTAAAACATGTAGTTTAGAAACATGGTTTTTGCAGTTTGTTCTGGCATATACTATTAACAAACAAACAGCTTATTAAACGTTTTTTTTTGTTGTTCCGTGTTTTTGCAAATTTATTTTTTTAAACTAGATACACAATCAAGTGTAAAACTATGTTTTTGTACACAAATTAAAATGAATTATTGGTTACTTAAAATGTGTTGCATAGTTCATGCAAACTTATTTTTTAGTCAATTTTAAAAGTACAAATGTGCTTAAAATTAGAAAAATTGTTCCATTTTTCTGAAAATGTTTTACAATTTGGCAATTTTATTTCTGTTTTTAAAATTAGTTAATTTTTGTTTTAGTAAACAACATATTATAGATATAAAAATCTAACAAAGTAATACATTATAAAATTTAACTTTAGAAAGTTGGCTACAAATTGCTACAAATTGCTACAAAAACAATAAAGAACGTCATTCCCGCAAACAAGGTTATAAATATAATTGCACAAACAATATAAAAGGATAAAGTGACTGCTAAAAAATTAGTATTTTATTGCAGTAAAATAATTAAACTTTAAATTATTTATTAGTTGTTAATTTAATTTATTAAATTTAACAAATTTATTTAAATGATCAATCTACTTAGTTTAAACTAACTAGAAACAATTTAAAACAATTATATCTTTATTTTGAATTGCTAACTAATAGAATTATTATTATTATTAAATATTTTAAAAGAAAATAAATAAATTTGTAAATTATTAAAATTTAATGTTGTTACAAAAGTACATTTACTGTGTATGTCACTAACAAATTAAAATTATGCAAGTAACACCCGTTAAAGTATTGCGTAATATTTACAATTCTAAATAAAAATAGAAAAAGATAAATAGTGGATTTATAAAAATGTAAAACAAAGTAAACTGGTGTACAGTTTTTTCTTTTATTACGTCGTTTACAATAAAATTAAAATTAATTTATTTTATAAATTATTTTAAAATGTCAATTACTTTTAAAGTTTTAAATACAGACAAAATTCGACTATTTATGTATTGTATCCAAAAACACAATCTGTAACTCTATTGTAATTAGCATGGCATTAAACCAAATAATTGTATGTTTATTAAATTTTATTTACAAATAATTACTTTGTTTGTTATTATTATTACTATTAAGTTTTAATATCTTACTAAAATACATTTAGCGTAAAATAAATTTTGGCAACTAATATAAAAAATAATAAAATTAAAAATAAAATAGAATGTCATATGTTAATACATATAAATATAGTCAATATAGTAAGCTTGTGATTTAAAAAAAATAATTTAAAATTAATATACAATGAATGAGTCATTATAAGACATATTTGTTACATTATACTGTAAGATGTCCTAATTAGTTCAAATAAATGCGTGGGTAGAATTATTCCTACTTTAATAGGTTTCTTAGTATTTCAATTATGTTTAATTCTGGATTAGTTAATATTCTGGATAAGTATAGCAAATATAAATTTTGTATTAATTAGTTTTGACTTTTATGTGTTAATACGTTCTTTTTGTTTTCCCAGAAGCTTTAAAAATGCTTTAAAATCCGTGTAGTGAGTGATTGTTATTACTTTCAATCCTTGAGGCTAATTGTATACAGGATTTAAAATATTTATTAACAACATCATTTAATAAAAATAGTTAAATCCTGCAAATTTTAATACCAATATTATGCATTTTTTTAAAACAACGTAATTTTAATAAACCAGGAAAAATTATAGGTAAGGTATATAATTTCAAAAAATAAAAACATGATAAAAAATTTTGTAATATATATTTGTTAACATTTATTGTTTAAAAATCTTTTTATATAGTAGCAGAAGGATTTGGTTTTTAAAAATATATGCTTTGCATAATTAAACCAGGTGACTATGTTATTTACGTTTACAAAAAGATAATTATTTTTGTTACAAGTGCATAAGTTTGCTTGATTTAATTTAAATGTTTTGTTTAATTTTATTATTTCTTTTAGACGCTTTGTTGTAAATTTAATTAGTTTACATTTTAATAAATATAAATAAAAATTAAACGTAGTAGAATATTGTTTAATTTTATTTATTGAACTTTTAAATTTGTTTAAATTAGTATTATATTAAACATATTCTTTTGTTAAGGGATTTAGTAATGTAATAAACAAGACTGGGTACACAGTTTAAGGTAAAATAATTATTTTTATGTGCAAATTAATAATAACGCCGACTAGATTAGATCAAAAATAATTTAATCTAGCCAGTCCCAAGCCTGGATAAAGGAGAAAGGTTTGAGCGCAAGGAAAGCAAACTGGCCTTTGTAAAAAAATTATACTGCTACAAAAACAATAAAGAACGCCATTCCGGCAAACAACGGCAAAAAAATAATTGCGCGTATCTTGATGACAGAGTTACACAAATGACAGGGTTGAGTGACAGCCAAAAGGAAGCTCAATCTTTGATTTGCAGAATCTTCAATGTCAAAACCTTAACCAGTGTTGGGACATAGAATGTGCGCACACTTTTTTGTACTAAACAGTTAGAACAAGTCCTTCGAGAAATAAAAAAGTACAACTTAGATATTTTGGGTATTAGCAAAATGCAATAAAAAAACCAAAGTCAGTTTAAGAGTGGAGATACATCAATTTTATATTCTGAACATGAAAAATATTATATTAATAAAGTTGGTATTATGTTGTGTAAAAATGCTGCTAAAGCTATAATTGGATAAAAAACTGTAAGCGACCGTATCAGTTCAGCTAGATTCTACACCAGATATACAAAAGTAACAATTGTGCAAGTATATGACCCTACTGAGGCTACTGAGGAAAACCAAAAATATTTTTTTTAATGATGTGGTAAAAAGAAACATCAACATTTTAATTAATGATTTTAATGCAAAATTGAACAAAAATAAATTTGGTACTTCTCAAATGTTGGACCACATGGATATTCTGATAGCATAAATGATAATGGTTATATATTGTTGACGCTAAACAATTATTGTAGAATAAGTGTTGGCAACATTTTTTTTTCTCACAAAAATATACACAAGACTACGTAGGTAAAAAAAACACCGATATTCCAATTAAAGAAAAAAAAGGTTGTTTACTACTAACAAATAATAAGCAATTATTTAAGTAGGTAAAACATTTAAAAAAAGTACTTAATCAGCTTATGCCAAATACTGTTATAGATTTTGATAATAATAATAATATAAATGTGACTCAAAATCCGGAAATATGCATTAATGACATTTTTGTAACTGAAGTGATTTATGCAATTTAAAAGTTGAAAAACAATAAAGCAGGAGGACTTGACGTGATAACTGCAGAAAAGCTCAAACATGGAGGTGATGTTTTAGCAAATGAGTTTGCTTATTTATTTAATGTTATATGGCACAATAAACAAGTTCCAAATGATTAGCGGCAAGGAGTAATTGTTACTCTTCCCAGAAAAGGAAGTCTGAATGATTGCAATAAGTGGCGCGGAATAACCTTATTGTCTGTTCCTGGTAAGGTGTTTTGCAAAGTCATTTTAAATTGTTTAAAATAATGCGGTAGAGAAACACCTTTAAAAACAACAAACAGGGTTTTGGAAAGGAAGAAACTATATTAAATAAAAACTCACCCTTCGTAACATTATTAAGCAAATTCAAGAATTTCAGCAATCACTGACAGTGTGCATCGAGAATCTTTGTGGAAAATCGTTAAATTTTACGGAATACCGTTAAAATATGTAAATATTTTGCGCTTGCTATTTCAAAATTCAAGTTGCTGTGTTTGAACAAAATGTAGTCATACTGTTATGTTTGAAAATGTCACGGGAGTACGTCAAGAATGTATTTTGTTACTGTTTTTGTTTCTTCCGGTAATTAATTTTATTGTGACTCAATCCATGAATAATTTGTTTTATGGTATCAAATGGAACCAAAGCAGATTAACAGATTTGGATTTTGCAGATGATATTGGTTTACTCAGCGAAACCCCAAAAATGATGCAAAATATGACAACACGACTCAGTGATATTAGTGCTCGTATTGGCTTACGGATTAATTGTTCAAAAACAAAAATGTTGTGCATAAAGTCAAACAATGATTTGCCTATTAAAATTAATAGACAAAATATTGATACTGTTGATTCCTTTACATACCTGGGAAGCATCATTGGTAAAAACGGAAAAAACAAAATTAATGTTAAAGTCAGAGTTGGTAAAGCAATGTCAGTTGTCAATAGACTCAAATTAACATGGACATGTTCTTCCATTTGCTTAAAAATAAAACTTTGTTTGTACATATGAATAATCATTCCTACGGTAATATATGGGAGTAAAACGTGGAAACGTACGGACAAAATTAATAAAATGGTGGATGTGTTTTATTGCCGGTGTCTTAGAAGTATTTTAAAGATTACCTGGCGCGATCACATTTGAAATGATAAGATCATAAAAAGAACTAACTTTTGTTTACTTTATGACATCATTATTATTAAACAAAGAAAATTACTTGGTTAATTTCTACGTTTACCAGCAAAAACGGTTTTGGAATGGGCAATTGTAAATGGTAAAGAAAGGTTGGCAAACCAAACAAAACTTGGCAAAAAACTATTCGGAAAGATTTAATTAAAATGAATGTTTTATGGGCACAAGCAAAACGTTTGGCAGAATGTTTAAATACATAGAAACATTTTGTTGTCTTATGTTCTTTTTGAATTACAAGACTTTGATGTTAATTTTTGCTGTAATTGTTATCTTATTGCCCCATGTTTATTTTTTTAAGCAAAAGGGTTTTGTAATAATAATAATAATATAATAGTAATTTGATAATAATTATTACTATTGTTTAATATAAGTTTAAGATTTTTCAGTATTATTTTTGTATTAGATTTATTTATTATTGTCGATAGTGATAAAACAATTGCTGGCATGTAAAGCTTTAATAAATTGCGACGTATTTTATCAAATACAAGTAAAGTGCTTGTTTTACAACTTTTAATTAGTTTTTGAGTATCAAAGTTGATAATTGGTGTTTAATAATTTTTAATAAATAAATTAAATTTTTATGTGAGTTGTTTAAAGTAAGGTAATCATTTAGTTCTTTATTATCCATTTTAAATAGATTTGCTTTTGATTTATTTATTATTTTCTTAATATTTTTCAAATAGTTAGTGAATCACGGTTTGATTAAAAATATTTATTAGCATAGTTATTAAAATTGTTTATTTCCAGTTTAATTAATTTGTTTAAAATTTCTAGTATATTGACTAGATTTATATGCTACCTTTTTTTCTCGTCTAAGCATTTTAAAGTTTAATGAAGAAATATTGTTCTTAGTAATCATAATTTTAACTACTGGACAATATTTGTTAATAAGCTCAGTAAAAAGTACATTAGCATTATTTAGACTAAGATTGTTAAAATTGATGCAATTAATGTATTTGACATTTGAGCACTCAATTTTATTTTGCAAATATTTATTTTTTGTTTTAGGATTATTACAGTATTTTTTATTAGTGTAGATAATAAGGCCTCTCTCACGTTTCTTAGTGCTAGTTGATTAAGTCAACATATAAAAATCTATTAAATGTTACATAATTATTATTAACATATTTATTTAACCATAATTTTTGGATTAATATCACACAGTTATTTATATGTAAATTGTTTGTCATAAGAGATCGTAGATTTAAAAAAAATTTAAGTATTAACCTGCAGTTCAATGACAGTAATAGCGGTAAGGACATGTTATTATGTCACTATAATTTTTAAAATTTTAGAAAACCATTATAATAAATTTACGTTTATTTTAAATAATTGTATGTTTTAGTGTGTAACAAAAACTGCTTAAAATTAAATTTGAGCATTGTTAAAATTGGGATTTTAGGGATAAAAGTGTATTTTTGTTAATGTTTATTTTGATTGATTCCATTTAATAAAAATGTAGAAAAAAAAATTATTTATAAAAAAAAAATATTGAAACATTTAAAAGATATTAAAAAATTAACGGTATAAAAGTATTTAAATCCGGTGTTATAGAAACATAGCGCAGCTATTCAATGGCTTGCGTAAATATATTAACATATATTAAATTATATTTAAAAACATTATAAATAACTGTAATATATAATTATTTTATTTTTTAATAAACATTAAAATAAAATAAAATAATTATTATGTTTATAAATTTAGAAAATAGTATAAAAAGTAGGTTTAATAATGAAAACAATTTATTTAATATTTATTTAGAAATGTTAAGTAGAGTTAATGTTTAACAATCTGTAAATACAATGTATATATAATTATTGTTTTTAGTTTTAATTTTTTATTACAAATAGATTTATGCACATTAAAATATATAGTATTATAAAATAACATAATTACAAGTATTTAACGTACATTCTATTTAAAATTTAATAAATATCTAAGTACATGTGCATATTAATATACACACACATATATATCTATATATATATATGCATCAATGATTAAAATTAATAACAATTACCCGCTATATGCAGCTTTTAACAATTTTAAACCTTTTGAAAAAACAAGAAAATCTTACCTGCACATGGAAGCCAGAACTAATTAATACAAACATTCATGTTTGCCCTACTTATCCAGAGTAATAACCAATCCAGAATTAAACATAATTGAACTAATAAAAAACATATGAAAGTAGGAATTATTTTGCCCACGCATTTTTTTGAACTAATTTAGACATCTCACAGTATAATGTAGCAAGTGTGCCTTATAATAACTCATTTTATGTATAGCAATTTTGAATATTTAAAAAAATTACATTTATTCTATATGGAATATATTTATATTCATTAACATATGACATTCTATTTCGTTTTGATCACATTATTTGTACTACTACTTTTTATATTGATGGTAAAAATGTATTTTATGCTAAATGTATTTTTAGTGAAATATTAAAGCTTAATAATAATAATAATAATAGTAATAATATTAAAACAAAAATTTTAATAATGAGACTTTATTAGTTTAACAATTCAATTAGTAAGAATGCTAAAATTAAAATAAGTTTTTGTAAAATACTTTTTTATTCGGGAAAATAATTTACGTTTTTTAAAATTATGTTAAAATGGGTTTTATGTAAAAATTAATACATATATATATATATTTTGTTTGTTAGAATTATTAAATTCTAGTTTTGTAAACTGGAAGCATACGTATGTATTTTTAAAAATGTACTATTTTCTAGAATTTTTTTTACTAATACAGTTTATATTGTTGGTAAAACTTACTGACCTAAACATATTAATGTTAACCTTTTTACTATTACCACTTAGTATAATTAAAAAATTGTAACTTATTGTTACTAAATAATAACAAATATATTAAAATATGTCTTTAAACGTTTTGTAAATAATAAAACCAATGCACCATTAAAATTCAATTTTAAACTTTTTACATAAATCAACTTACATTTAATTCTGTTTTAACAATTTAAATAATACATCATAATTACAGTGCAATTATTATTTATAAAAACATTTTAAATTATATTTTACAATAATTACTTATATCATAACTGTAAAATCTTGTATCATAAAACAAGTAATTAAAATTTAAATATATTTATTAAATCATTTTGATTTAAATATTAAAATATTTTTTTATGTAGCATTTGGTTTTAAAACATTTGCAAATAATAACGTTTGTCAAAACATAATTGCACATTTGTTAATAATGTAATTTATAAATGTTTTGTTTTTGTTTTTGTATTTAAACATCTGTAACAAATAAAAAAATTAATACAAATATTAAATAAATAATTTGCACTAAAGTAACATAACCTGATAAAAATAATGTTTTTTATAAAATAAAAATATAATAATTGTAAATAACTGGTAAAAAATTATTAAAAATTAAAAGAATATATTAAACAAAATGTTTACAAAAAAATAAGAAAATTGAAAAAATATTTTTGTAATTTTTGATATTTCGCTTTGTTTATTAATATATATATATATATATATATAAATAGTTTTTTACTTTTTTTAAACTAAATAATATTATATAAAAATTTTATTAATAAATAAACATTTTTACAATAAATAAATTGCGTTTGACTTATGTAATTTAAAAATTAAATAAAGTTATTGTTGCTTTTTGATTTTTTTACTTAACTTTTTTAATAAAGTTGCTTTAAATTTATTGTTTAATTAGTGTTTAATTAAAAATTGTAATGTGTAAATAATGTTAAAAAATAAATTACTTGTTTATTAAAAACGTTTATAAAATTATTTATTTATGTATAATTTGCGCAATGCAATTTATTTTTTTTAAATATTGTAATAGATTTATAAAAATATTTTTATCAGATTAGCATTAAAAAGTTAAACTGAATTTTTTTGTATCCCAGTGGTAGAGAATAAAATTAGCTACATGCTATGTTAACTGCCTAAAATATATGTTTTATAAAATAAAACAAATCTTATAACAACATGTTTGCTTACAAAAATATATTTTGTTGCTACAGCATCAACAACAATCTGATAATTTAATTGGTACATAAGACAACAAAATGCTTTTATTTATTAAAACATTCGGACTTAAATAAACAGTATTTTAAAAATGTAAAATAAAATAATTGTTTTTTTAATAAAACAAAACGTTTGGCAACACATTTGTATACATAAAATTGTTTTGTTGCCATATGTTCACTTTGTATTATAGAATAAAGTTATTGTTTTCTTTTGATTTTTTACGTTATTGATTCATGCTTATTGTTGTTTACATAAAACAGTTTTAAATTAAAAACTACAAAACTAATTATAATAATTATTATAACTATAATAATTTGTAAAAATATACAAAATAATTTTTATTAAAAAAAAATGGAATTTGTATACAACGCTGTTATTACAAAGTATTTTGTACCTGGCACACCTAAAGCATTAATCACAAAAAAAGAAATATAAAGATTTATTTTAAATAATATTATTCTTGTTTCTATTGTGCATAAACATAAAAAAATGTAATGTTTTCAATATTCTAAATTAAAGCTGTTGTACAATGTGTATTATATTGGTGATTGCATTTGCTACAATGTGTTAAAAACAAACTAAACGCATATATGCATATATACATATATATACATAATTGAGTAATTTGATTAAACATTTGTAAATATTTAATTTTGACGGTTTTAAAAGAAGCAATTAAAAAAAAGTAAATTAATAGTTAGTACATTACATAAAAATTAACTAAACAGTATTCCAAAAGATTTAATGGAATTAAATGTCTCAATGAACAAAATAGAAGGTTTGGCAAAATGATTGTGCACAAAACATATATTGTTGCTACATATTTATTTTGAATTATCGGACAATGTTGTTGTCAACTGTTTTTTTGTTACATTATTGTTGCAAGTTTATTTCTGTAAAATAAAACTGTTTTGCAATAATAATAATAATAATAACAATAATAATAATTTTAATAATAAAAATAATTTTTACAAACTGTATGGAGTAATTTTTATTAAAACAAAAAAAAATTAAATCCAATAATTCACACATAGAATTTATATTGATAGCTATTATTATAAAATATTTTAAAGTTGGCATAACTAAAACATTAATCACAAAAAATAAATACAAACATTTACTTTAAATATTATTATTCTTGTTTCTATTCTACATGTATATAATAAAAACCGTTAAATATTTTAAATATTCAAAATGCAAGCTAGTGCCCCATGTATGTTATAGTACTTATTACACATTTTGCAGTTTGTCAAAATACAGTTAAGCACAAACATTTATATATATATATATATACATATATATATATATACATGTAATCTATATAAACCGCTGTTATTATAAAGTATTTTGTACCTGGCAGACCTAAAACATTAATTACAAACAAGAAATATAGTCATTTATTTTAAATAATACTATTCTTGTTTTATTGTGCACAAACGTGATAAAAATCATTAAATGTTTTTAATATTCTAAATACTTATGTGTATTACATTGTTAATTACATTTGCTACATTGTGTTTGAAAGAAACTAAACGCATATATACATATATACATATATATATATATCATAATTTGCTTATTTTATTAAACATATGTAAATATTTCATTTCGACGGTTTTGTATTAAGCAATTAAAAATAATAAATTAAAGTTTGGTGACCGCATAAAACGTAACTAAACACTAATCTGTAAAAATTAATTAAAATTAGTGTTTTATGAAATAAAACAAAACTTTTGGCAACATGTTAGTATACAGAAAACATATTGTTGCTATATTTTTGTTTTGAATTATTGGACAATTTTGTTTTTAACTGTTTTTTTTGTAACTTTATTGTTGCAGGCTTATTTTTATAAAGTAAAACAGCTTTGCAATAATAATAATAGTATTATTAATAACAATAATTTTTACAACTAATGCATAATAATTTTTAACAAATTACGTATATTTAAAATGCCATAATTAAAAAATAGAATTGAAACATAATGCTGTTATTATAAAGTATTATGTACCTCGCGCACCTAAAACATTAATTACAAAATATTATTATTATTCTTCTATTGTGTATAAATATAATAAAAATTGTAAAATGGTTTTATTATTTTGAATACAAGTTAGTGTCCTATGTGTATTACATGCTTGATTGCATTTGCTACAAATGTTTAAAAAAAACTAAACGCATATATGCATATATACACATATATCCATAACTGTTTAATTTGATTAAAAATTTGTAAATATTTTATTTTGACGGATTTGAATTAAGAAATTAAAAATAGTAAATTAAAGGTTGGTAGATCATATAAAATTTAACTACACACTATTTAAAAAAAATTAATTGAACTAAAAGTTTTATAGAATAAAACAAAACGTTTGGCAATATGTTTGTAAAAAAAAAATTTATTGTTGCTACATGTTCATTTTGAATTATTAGAGAATGTTGTTGTTAATTGTTTTTTTTTGTTACTTTATTGTTGCAAACTTAGTTTTATAAAATAAAACAGTTTTGCAATAATAATAATAATAATAATAAAAATAATAATAATAAATTTTACAACCAACATATAATAATTTTCAACAAACTACACATGTTTTAAATGCAATAATTAACACAGAATTTAAATAAATGCTAATATTATAAAATTGTTGTACCTGGCGGACCTGGAAAATAAATTACAAAATATAAATATAAACAGTAATTTTAAATAGTTGGTTTGTTATTTTTTTGCACATATTTATAATAAAAATTGCAAAACGTTTTCTATATTCTGAATAAAAGCTAGTGCTCTATGTGTATTATAGTTATTATTAAATATTCTGTAGATTGCTCGTTTATTTCTTTTAAATAAAAGAGTTTTACCATTATAAAGCAAATCAAAATAACAAAAATAATTATGATAATAGTAATTTGTACAAACTACATGGTATACATTTTATCAAAATAAAACAGTTTTAAATCAAATAATTAACACATGTATTCTATATAAACCGCTGTTATTATAAAGAATTTTGTACCTTGCACACCTTAAAAATTTATTAAAAAAAAGAAATATAGTCATTTAATTTAAATATTATTATTTTTGTTTCTATTGTGCATAAACATAATAAAAGTCGTAAAATGTTTTTAATATTTTAAATACATGCTAGTGTCGTATGTGTATGACATCAGTGATTACATTTGCTACAATGTGTTTAAAAGAAACTAAACGCATATATGCATGTATACATATATATACATAATTGACTAAATTGATTAAACATTTGTAAATATTTAATTTTGACGGTTTTGAAATAAGCAAATGAAAATAGGTAAATTAAAGTTTGCTAGACCGCATAAAACTTAGTTAAACGCTTTTCGAAAAAAAATAATTGAAATAAATATTTTATGGAATAAAACAAAGCGTTTAGCAACATGTTTGTATACAGAAATAATATTGTTGCTACATGTTTATTGTAAATTATCAGTCATTGTTTATTGTTAACTGTTTTTTTGTTACTTTATTATTGCAGGCTTATTTTTATAAAATAAAAACAATTTTGCAATAATAATAGTAATTTTTACAACCTATGTAGAATAATTTTCAACAAATTACATATGTTTTAAATGGAATAATTAACATATGGAATTTACACAGAATGCTATGAATATAAAATTGATGTACCTTTTGGACCTAAAAAAATTAACACAAAATATAAATGTAAACATTCATTTTAAATATTAGTTTTTTTTACTTTTTTTGTGCATGTACATAATAAAAATTGTAAAACGTTTTTTATATTTTAAATACAGGATTGTGCCCTATGTGTATTATGGTTATTATTACTTATTCTGCAGTTTGTCAATATAAAGATATGCACATATATATATATATATATATATATATATATATGTTATTAAAAACCCGTTTTTTTTAAAATAAGCAAAGTGCATAGACACTAAAACTACAGCAAAATTTAATTAAATAAATGTTTTATTGAATACAACACAAAGTTTAGCAACATGTTTAAATACAGAAAAAAATATATTGTTGCTACATGTTTATGTTGTATTATAAAATAATGTTGCTGTTTTTATTTTTAATTGTTATTTTATTGTTGTCCGTTTATTTCTTTTAAATAAAACAGTTTGGTAATAATATAGCTAATCATAATAACAAAAATAATTAAAATAATAGTAATTTGTACAAACTATATGGAATAAAATTTATCAAAATAAAAAAATTTTAAATCGAATAATTAACACATGTAATCTATATAGACCGCTGTTTTTATAAAGTATTTTGTACCTGGCAAACCTAAAACATTAATCACAAAAAAAAATATAAAAATTTATTTTAGGTATTATTATTCTTGTTTTTATTGTGCACGAATTTAATAAAAGTTGCTAAATGTTTTCAATATTCTAAATGCAAGCTAATGTTTTTTGTTTATTACATTATAAACGTATATATGCATATGTATATATTTTTAAGTAATTTGATTAAACTTCTGTAAATAATTTATTTTAACGGTATCAGAATAACAAATTGAAAATAATAAATTAAAGGTTGGTAGACTACATAAAATTTTACTAAACATTATTTTAAAAAAATTAATTAAAATAAATGTCTATAAAATAAAACAAAACGTTTGACAACATGTTTGTATATAGAAAAAATATGTTTGCTACATGTTCATTTTAATTTTTTGGAAAATCTTGATGTTAACTGTTATTTTTGTTACTTTATTGTTGCAAGCTTATTTTTTATAAAATAAAACATTTTTGCAATAATAATAATAACAATAATAATAATAATAACAATAATAATAATAATAATAATAATAATATTGATAATGATAGAAAATTTTACAACTAATATAGAATAATTTTTAACAAATTACATATGTTTTAAATGCATTAATTTACACATGGAAATTAGATAGAATAGTGTTTATGTAACGTATATGTACCTGGCGAACCTAAACAATTAAATACAAAATATAAATATAAACATTTATTTTAAGTATTAATTTTGTTATTCCTATTGCGCATGTTAATAATAAAAATTGTAAAACGTTTTTTACATTCTGAATGCTGGTTCCCTGTAATTATTGTAGTTGTTATTAAATTTTTTGCACATTGTCTAAATGCAGCTAAGCATATATACATACATATATATATATATATATATATATATATATATATATATACATACATATATATATATATATATATATATATATATATATAATTTAAGAACATTATTTTTAAACCAAAAATGTAATTAAATAAATGTTCAATAGAATAAAACAGAACGTTTGGCAACATGTTTTTATACAGAAAAATATATTGTTTTATTGTTATTTTATTTTTTTAAATAAAACAATTTTTTAATAATAATAATAATAATAATAATGTTAATAATTTAAATAATAATATTAAGTTTTGCAACCTTAATTTTCATTAAATTATAAATGTTTTACATACAATAATTAACACATGAAATTTAAATAGAACGCTGTTTTTATAAAGTTTTTGTACCTTCCGGACCTAAAAAATTCAACACAAAATTTAAATTTAAACCTTTATTTTAAATACAAACATAAATTAAACATTTATTTTAAATATTATTATTCTTGTTTCTATTGTGCATAAACATAATAAAAATTGTTAAATGTTTTTAATACAGGGCACTGTATGTATTATAGTTATTATTACATATTCTGCAGTTTGTCAAATTACAGCTACAATTTATAATGATTGACGTAAAAAAATAAAAACACTGCAATACTTTCTAGCATTTAAAAAAAATATATACATTAAGTAACATTATTCGCAAAAAGAAGTTTTAATTATAACATGCAACAACATCTATTCTTGAATAAAGCATAATAACTCCATTTACTAAAACTTAAATAAAAAGCACTTAAGTTGTTAAATAAATAACTTTATTAACTAAAATACATGAATATGTAAAGAAAAAGTTACAAATTGTATAATGTTAACAATTTAGAAAACATTTACAGTATTTTATAACTTCTGCTAGCAATTTCCAATCTCAGTCCATCAATGTACCAATGAAATCATTTGAAACTCGATTTTTTATAACACATACAATATTCTCTATAAATAATTCGTTATTTTACAGTTTGTTAACCTACCCTTTAAAAAAACCAAACGTAAAATTAATAACGCTTAATTCCAGTATGTTGAGGATCAAATGTACAAAGGTCCGTTTTTTGTTTAACAAGGTTTTTGCAGTCTAAATAGGTCAAACAGATAGTAAACTGTAAATTATAGTAAAAAACAAATTACCATTTTATTAAAGTACACCGGAGCATTATTTTGAACATGTTGTAAATTCTTTGAGACATTTTGCTAAAATTATGACTACAATAATTACGATGAAAAATTCATTAATTTTGTACTGTTTTAGATGTAATTCGTACGGAATCCTTTTTGTAACTCCAAACACTTAATAGCACATTATCTATGTGGATAACAAAAACAACTTATTTTGCAAAATACACACTACACTTGATTTTGGAATGTTGAGTGAAAAATCAGTAAATAACAGCACAGGCGATTATAATTCCATATTTTTCTAAAAACATTTAAAATAATTTTGATATTTTTTGACAAAATCCATTAATCTAAATCTCTGTATACAGCTAAATAAAAGATAAAATATCCCAAATAAATTTTTTTGGTAATTTTATGCAGCTTTTAAAAATTCAGTATAAAAAGTTTTCTAATTTTTCTTGTTTTACTTGCTCCAATTTTATTATTCAATTTTTTTTTATTTTATAATAATAAAATGAACATACCTTCACATATATACAGTCCATTTATGTATAATTAATTAAGTGTTTTATTCACAAAAATTTTCTACACACTAAACACGTTTATTTTACCAATTTTTAAGATTTACTAGACATTACTCGGTTTTACAATAAAATTTGACTTAATTTAATTGTATTGGCTTAGAAAAATTTAGCGTAATCCTAAGTAAATTAATAGAATAAACCAGACAAAATTACCACCAAATGTACCAAAATATTTAAACTGTTAACCTAATACATTAAAATAGATATTTTGTATCGTACCAATTATTATCAAACAAAGGATTTTTAAAATTATTAATTTAAAATTATTAATAAATTGATTATTATTAATTTGACTAATCAAATGTTTAGTGCATACGTTTTTGTTTATATGAAGCATGCATTTTTAGAAAAAAATAATATTTACTTAAAAAAAAATAACAATCTAAAAATTATAAATTTTTTATTAATTAATTTAATAGATATATTAAAATTTAAAACAATTTAAAATTTCTATTGTGAAATAATTTCACTTTGAACATTGTAATCAGTCATTGCCTTATAGTAAATTAAAAAAATAACTTTTATTTACCAAACAAATTTTATTAAATACAAAATTATTTATTTATTTTTAAAATGCTAAATAATGTATTTTAAAGAAAAAAATAAAACTTTTTATATAAATATGCAAATAAATTGCTTTCTATTGTAGCATATATATATATATATATATATATATATATATTGAAAACCCTTTTCGCTTTAAAAAATAAACAAGAGGTCAATGAAACAACATGCATAGCATACAACAATAAATGAACAACATAATTCTTGTAATTGAAATAGTACATAAAACAACAAAATATGTTTATGTATTTAAACATTCTGACAAACGGTTTGCTAGATCCACTAAAACTTTCTTTTTAATTCAATTTCCTCGAATAGTATTTAGTCAACTTTTCTGTGGTCAACAAAAATGTTATTAACCAATTTTGTTTATTTTTTGGGTAGTAAAAGTAGCATTTAATAAAGTAATTTTTTTTGTATATTTGTAAAAATGTTATGCAAAAAACAAGGGTAAATTTTCTTTTTGATATTATTATTTAAAATGTGATTGCACCAAGTAATCTTTTAAATACTTCTTAGATACCGCTGATAAAATACATGTACTATCTTTTCAATATTTTTTGAGCGTTTCATTTTTATACATTGCCATAGAAACAATTATTAATGCGTACAAACAATGGTTTGCTTTTAAAAAAATTAAAGAACAGAACAATAATAATTTAAGTTTATTCAGATGAAACATTGCATTTTCAAGTCTGGCTTTAACATTTATTTTGGTTTTTCCGTCTTTTTTAATAATACTTTTCAAAAATGTAAAAATTAACAATATTAATATTTTGTCTACTAATTTTGATCGGTAAACAATTGTTAGACTTAATGCACAACATTTCTGTTTTTGAACAATTAATTTATAATTTAATAGGAGAACTGATATCAACAAAATGTTGTTATATTTTTTATTATTAATGTAGTTTTACTAAGTAAACTACTATTAGTTGCGAAATCAAAATTTGTTAATTTTCCATGATTCCATTTAATATCATAATACAAAATATTTATAAATCAAGTCATAATAAAACTAATTAGCAAAAAAAAACAAAAACGGTAACACAATACATCCTTGACGCACTTTTTTAACATTTGCGAACATAAAAGAATAACGACGTTTCGTTCGAAAACAACAAATTAAATTTTTAAATTGCGAAAGCATAATATTTACATATTTTAACGGTAATTTGTAATAATTAACAATCTTTTATAAAACATTTTGATAAATAGTGTCAATAGCTTTTATAAAATTTATAAAATTATTTGTAAGTAATTGCTGAAATTCTTGATTTTGATTAATAATGTTACGGAGAACAAGTATTTGTTCAATACAGTTTTTTTTTGCAAAAACGTGCTTTTTGTTTTTAAAAAGTATTGCTTACCGCATTACTTAAACAATTTTAAATTACTATAAAAAACACATTACCAGAAATAGAAAATAAAGTGATTCTGTAACACTTATTGCAATTGTTTATATATTTTTTTAAAAGAGCAACAATTACTTGTTGCCGCCAATCATTTAAAAATTGTTAAATTTACCATATAACATTGAATAAATAAGCAAGCTCACGTGCTACAACTTATTTTCATGTTTGAGCATTTTTATCTTTACAACTATCTCTGCATTAAAGTTTTTTAAACTTTGAATAGCATAAATTACTTCAGCTACATAAATGTTATTAAAACATACTTCCGGATTTTAAGTCACATTTATATTATTGTTATTATTGTCAAAATTTAGGTAGGCATTGGCATAAATTATTATTATTATTATTATTATTATTAAGTTTTAATATCTCACTAGAGATACATTCAGCATAAAATACATTTTTACCATCAATATAAAAAAGTAATAGTACAAATAATGGGATCAAAATGAAATAGAATATCATATGTTAATAAATATAAATATAGTCTATATAGTATGCTTGTAATTTTTAAAAAAATAATTCAAAATTACTGTACATAGAATGAGTCATTATAAGGCACAACTTGTACTGTGAGATGTCCAAATTAGTTCAAATAAATGCGTAGATGGAACAATTCCTACTTTGATAGGTTTCTTAGTAGTTCAATTTTGTTTGATTCTGGATTGGTTAATACTCTGGATAAGTAGGGCAGACATGAATGTTTGTATTGATTAGTTTTGGTTTTCATGTGCTGGTAAGTTCTTCTTGTTTTTCGGGAGCTTTAGAATTGTTAAAAGCTGCATGTAGCGGGTGATTGTTATTATTTTCTATCCTTGATGCTAATTGTATACAATATTTAAAATGTTTATCAACAATATTATTCAATAAGATAGAATATTTGATTCCTGAAGATTTTGATACCAATGATATGCATCTTTTTAAAATAATGTAATCCTGTTTTAATAAACCAGGAAAGATTATGGGTGAGCAATATAATATCAAAGGATAAAAGCATGATGTAATGAACAATTTAGTAATATAATTGTTAACATTTAGTTTTCTTAATCTTCTTATATAGTAGCATAATGATTTGGTTTTTTAAAAATATATGCTCTACATGATCACATCAGGTAAGTATGCTATTTATGTTTACACCAAGATATTTAATTTTGTTACAAGTGCATATATTTGTTTAATTTAACTTGAATGTTCTGTTTAATTCCATTGTTTTTCTTGGACGCCTCATTGTAAATTAATAAAGTATTTCTTTAAAATGCTTTACCCACCTTGATAACTGCTCATCATTTCTTATAAATAAATAATTAGATAATGAAAAACTATTTAGATAGGTAGAGCATTTCAAATATGTATTTACATAAATATAGTTTGGTTTTGTTAAAATATCCACTAATAAAAAAAACATTTTTAAAATATTAATAATATTTATTAAAATTATAATAACCCATTGTTTATAAAAACTAATTACTTGTACATTTTTGCATTATGCACAATAATTGCAATAAAAATTTAAACTATTTTAAATGCAATAATTAACAAATGTATTAACCTGCAGGACCTACAGCATAAAATAAAATAAATTATGTATAAATATTTTATTTAAATAACAAGGTTGTTATCTGTGCATGCACAAAATAAAAATGACAAACATATTATAGAGTATTGCAAACACATGTAAGTGTATTACAGTTGGTAATACATTTACCACAGTATGATAACAAATTTGCAGATGCATTCATATACATGTTATATATATGCATATATAATTAAATAATACTACAAAACATTTGTAAATAATTAATTACTACTAAATTCTAAGGGTTTTTTAAACGTTGGTAGGTTTTGTAATTTATTTTTTTACATAATAATGGTATTTTGCATTAGGTAGTTTGGTAGTATTGGGTGTATTTATGTATTTTAATTTTTTTAATTTTTACTATTTTAAATGATTTTACAACAAGCGGTTTACAAATTGACAATATAGCACAGCCAAATTTAGTAACTGTATTAAAGAATAATGCATGCCTACCTAAATGTTAGTGTAAGAATGTACCACTAAATCACAAAAATGATAAAATTTTATATTAATATATTTAAAATATGTTTTTTTAAATTTTAATGAGTTTTAATAAAGTAATTAATTTTATTATTAATATTTTAAACATAATATTAAACGTATGTAATATTTTTTTTAATGTGGCATTATTATGATTTTTACAATTAATTATTTAGCATAATATAAAAAATTGTCTGTTGGTCATTATATGAAATTATTACAACTACAGAAAAGTAGTATTTGGTCACGTTCTATGTTCACCGCTTAAAATATATGTTTTATAAAATTAAACAAAACTTATGGCAACATGTTTGTTTACAAAATAACATTTTGTTACTATATAATTATTTTGAATTATTGAATAATGATGTTGTCTTTTTTTTAATTGTTACCTTATTGTTGCACGCTTATTTTATTTAAATGTAATAACTAACAGAAGCAATCTATATATATATATATATATATATATATAATTGTATTTTAATTTAAAAATAAGCAAAAAAAAATTAGAAAAACAACAACGAAAACACAAAAGCAATCTGGTAATTTAATTGGTTCATAAAACAACAAAATGTTTTTATTTATTAAAACAGTTGTACTTAAATAAACACCAATTCAAAAGTATTAAATAAAATAATTATTTTATGGAATGAAACAAAACGTTTAGAAACACATTTGTATGTATAAAATTGCTTTGTTGCTACATGTTCATTTTGTATTATCGGATAAAGTTGCTGTTTTCTTTTATTTTGCTACGTTATTAATACATGCTTATTGTTGTTTAAATAAATCAGTTTTAAATTAAGAACAAGAACAACAACAATAATAATAATAATTATTATTATTGTAATTTGTACAAACTATATCAAATAATTTTTATTAAAATAATTTTTTTTAATGCAATAATTAGTAAATGTTAATTTTATAGAACGTTGTTATTATATACAATTTTGTACCTGTCTGACCTAAAACATTAATCACAAAAAATAAATTTAAATATTTATTTTTACTATTAATATTCTTTTTTCTATTGTGCATAAACATAATAAAAGTAGTTAAATGTTTTAAATATTCTGAATACAAGCTAGTGCCCTATGTTTGTTACAATGGTTTTTACATTTGTTACAGTTTGTTAAAAAAAGAACTGAACGCATATATATATATATATATATATATATAGTTTAGTAATTTGATTAATTATTTATAAATATTTAATTTTGACAATTTATAGTTTTTTACCATATTTTCTTAATTTCATAAATGAACACTTACCCGGTGCACCTAAAATGGTTATTATAAAATATAATAATTTATACTATGTTTAAACATACAAAATAAATATAAATAATTTATAGACTAAAACATATAAAAACTATTGTAATTATTTTTATTATATACATGTTTAAACATATTTAATTATGTACAGTAATTGCAACTATAATTAATTATTTTAAATGGAACAATTAATAAATGCAATTTATGTAAAACATTGTATATGTATAATTAATTGTACTTTTACAACCCAATTTATAATAAAATATTAAAATTAAATTTTTATCTTTTTTTTCAAACACATTACAGAATATTTTAAATGCAAGTATAAACTGATTTAAAATAGAACAGGTACATAAAACAGCAGACCAAAATATAGTTACAGGTAAGTAATACAAACAATAAAATCTTAAATGTTTTTTTATTTAGTTTCTCAAATTTTTATCTTAGAAAACTTTTGGAAAACATTTTAGAAGTAAAGACTAAAATATACAAACTGTTTATAAACTTGTTTTGTAATATAATAATTACAAATATTCCTATGTACGTATTCCAAAATTAATTACACTAGTAAAGAAATAATTTTTATTAATTTAATCAAATACAAATTAAACGTAAAATTATTTAAAAATTACTTATAATTTAAAATTAATAAGTATACTGAAACAAAATTAAATCAATGCCTAAGAAATTAATATTATATTTAAACATAAATTATTAACACTAATATTTTATAAACTAAAAAGAATATGTCCTAGATTTTATTAACTTTTTGTTAATTGTTATTATAATTTTTGACAGTAATTGCAAATATATTAAATTATTTAAAATGCAATAATTAATAAATGCAATTTATGTAAAACATTATTTTTATAAAAACACTAGTACCTCTAGCGCCTAAACGTTCAACATAACAATTGTAAATAAATAAATAAAATAATTCTGAAGTTGTTTTATAATATAAACATTACACATTTTATGTTTATTTGCTGTTTAAATACTTATTTTTATACAATTTAATTTAAACTATTATAATTAAAGAAACAGTAAAATTATAATTTTAAAGCAGTTATTTAAATTTCACAAAACATATGAAATAATATTTACCAATATAAAATTAATATTACATTCAAATATAAATTATTAAAATTAGTTAGTGTTTTATAAACTAAAACATGTTCATGTGGGTATAAATAATAATTTTTAATTTTTTTACTAAAAATTGTAAATTATTATAAATATTATATTTTTAAATTGTAATCTGCGTTAAACATTGTTATTAAATAATTATTTGTTTTTTATAACTCAAAACAATATGTAATTAATATATATTAAATCAATTTACAGCATAAACATTTTAAATATTTAAATGTACTTATTTAAAAAAAGTACTTATTTTAATATAAAACAATTTTAATAATATAAAATAAGAAAGAGCATTAATTATGCATTAAATTTTATTTAAATATATACATGTTTATAGACAGATAAAACAATGTTAAAAAATATAAATTAATAATATATTCGCACATACATTATGTGACATTAATGTTTGAAAAACTCTAAATAATGTATTTTAGCGTCAATAATTTTTTATTTGTAATGGTTTAATTATATACAGTAATTGCAACTAAAAATATTTCAAATGCAATAATAAAAAAATGCAAATTATATAAAACATTGAATGTATAAAATTATGTGTACCTATTATTCCTTTGCCTTAAATGTAAAAATTATAAACAAAAAAATAATATAGATTTTCAAAATATTTGACATATTTAAATAGCAAACACTGAAATAAATACAATATTTATAAAACTGTTAAATAATATAAACGTTACAAATATAATTGTGTATTTTTTTAAAAACATTAATTATATATTAATCTGTAAATTTCTAAACACAATTTAAACAACGTTAAACAAATTAATGAATTATTATTATTATCGCAATGTTATTATAAACATTCATATTTTATTAATTATAGTCATAAATCAATGTATAAAAATAAATGTTACATTTAATCATAATTTATTAACTTTAATATTTTATAAACAAAAAATAACGTATCCCGTTTTTTTATAGTTTATTATTTTTATTTTAAACAGTAGTTACAACTATACAAAAAATGATTTAATATGCAATAATTAATAAATGCAATTTACATAAAACATTGTTATTATAATACTACTTGTACCTTGTTCACCTAAAAATTCAACATAGCAATTTTAAATAAACGTTTAATTTAAATAATTACATATTTTATAACAATTAATGAATAAACGCAACATTAAAAATGTCTAAAATTGTGTTATAATATAAACAGGACAAATTTTAGATCTACTTATTTTTAGAATATTTACTTTGATACACTCATTGTTATAAATACAAAATGAAAGCAGCAAAACAACATTTTCTGCTTCACATTACATTTATTGTTTTACTTGCAATTAAAGTAAACAATTTATTAATTGGACAATGCATTGTTAATGTAATTCAAACTAAAGTACAGATTTAAAAATTGATCAATAATTTGATTTAATTATGTTTGAATGTTTTACGAGACGTATCTGTCAGCAATAAACATTTTAACAAAACCGACAATTATCTAGCATTTGTTGTATGTAGTTAAACTTGAAAACGTGCTCAAATCGCTTTAAAACAAACGTTAAACTGACAGCTTCAAATAAGTTAAAACTGTCCAAATTTGTTTATATTCACACATTATAAACTTCTTTGGGTGCACAGAAACAGTTTGTCACTACATTAAATTTAGCTTAGTTGTAAACTCTGTGTTTGTTTATGTTTAAATGTTATTTGTATTATACTACAAGTTTATATGCTTGTGACTGACAACTATATACAAAATAAATTTATTTTACATTTTACGTTTTTTTATTTATTTTTTTGGAATTATAAAAAAAACTCAATGCATTAAAAAGTTAAAACAAAAGTCCTAAAATTAATTATTTCCTTACTAAATAAAATAATTACTTTGAGATGTAACAAAGTAAAGGAATATTGTTCAATTAACAAGTACCAACGGTTAGAAAATTAAACATTTTTTTAAATAATAGCGTTACTAAAGCGCAGAAAACGCACTATCACAAGTCAAAAATATCAGTAGATTAATTTTACTTCGTGTAATTTTTTTAAAAACTTTAATCGAACAATACAGAAAAACGCAACTAACAATGTTTCACGTCATCAATTAATTATTAATTTTATAGTAAAGTAAAAATGCATAATTAAACCAATGTTGATTAGAGGAATTAATTTAAATCTAAAATAATGGAGTTATCTAAATGATATCATACATAAAAATATTACAATCGTATCAATTACAACACAAAAATATTAAAACTTTAAGTGAAATTAAACAAAACAGCAATATAATTATTTTTAAACCAACTAAACCCTCTAAACTAGTCGTTATAAGTATAGCCCATTACATTAAAATTACAAATAAAATGTTTTAAAACCAATTAAAATTTAAACTAACAGCTACAAAAAATAACAATAATTTAACTAAAAAAACAAATTATAAACAAACTTCAAATGCTAAAATGTTATAATTTTATAACTAAGTTGTAATATTAATTTTTAAATGTAATTGGTAACAACTTATAAAGAAAACATTTTTATTAAACTAATTTTATTAGTAGTAAATTTGCCATATCATAAACTTGAAAAATTGATTCAATTAAAAAACAAATATAAAGAAAAATGGTGAGCTACTTAAGTAACCACATAGTATTAAAAAAATCAACATCTGAATTTTTGTTAAATAAAAAAAATTGTTTTACGTCCAAAATGTTAGATTTATTATTTATAGCAAATCTTATATTTAAACAGATTGTGTATAAATAAGCAGTTTATTAAAACAAGCATTGGCAAATATTTTTGTTTTAAAAATTAAATACTACATTAAAAAAATAATAAAAAAGCATAAATAATATATTTGTGGTAGTCTACAAAATGTAGATAAATGTTATTCAAACATAATAACAAAACATAAACTTGAGAAAAACAACACAGTTTAATTTTCAGACTTATCATTTTTGTGAAAAATTAAGAAATGGTTTAAACGTTGGGTTTACCATAAAACTACTTAGAATAATTAATATTTGCATTACGCAAGATCTTAACTAATTTAACACAAACTTACACACATTAACAATGCACAAAAAATTATTTGATGACATACAATGACACAATAAAAAAATATATTATTAAACAATTGTTAAATAACAAAATATTTTTTACAAAATTTATCAAAGAACACTCCAAACTATACAAATACCCGACTACAAACTTTAACAAAAAATAACCAGTTTACTTAAAATAACTATGTATAAATAATTAATTTATAAATATTCTTAAAATCCGGCTAAAAGCAACTATAAAAAGGACCTTTTTATTAACTTAACTAAGAATGGTGCTTACTTTAAACCAAATATTAAATTAATTTTAATTTTTTTTAAAGTGCTAATTACTTCTGAAGCTTATAATATGTTAAAGTTTCTTAAACGTATTATATTAACATATTAGAACCTGTTTTATATAAACAGTTTTTGTTACTAAATTGAATTTAGCTTGTGTTAGTTGTACTAACTTAAATGTCATCTGTACCCCTTTTATGTATATATATATATATGTATATATATACCAGAAATTTATATAAATTTGACTGAAAAGTATATACGACATAAATCAATTTTATTGTTTACGTTTTCTTATAAATTTATTTAGCAAATACAATTTTATTGTTAATAATAAAATATATAGCATAATTAAAAGTACGAAATCTATAATCATTTGCATCTTTAGGACCAAAAACATTAAATGTAAAATTAATAAATAAATTTTATTTTAATATTTAAAAGTTTATTAATTAATTTTATTATGAAACATTAATTTGTCATAAACAAGTGATACTCTATTTCAATGTTTATAAATTTAACATTTTTAAAATTTTTTAAAGTATGTACTAATAACAAATAAAATAATCAATATATTTAATTTGTATACTCTATTGCTATTATAACATTGATTTACCTTTTGGACCTAAAATATTTAATATAACAATTTAAAAAGGGTATTGTCTATTTAGCTTGTAATTCGGTATTTTTGTTTAATATTAAATAATATGTTAGTTGTAGACATTTCAGATTTTCCTGATTAATACTGGTAGTAAAAATAAACTTAGGCATGTCTGTATTTTAGTTTTTACAACAATTATATAATATTCTAATAGGTTAAAAATAACGTTTATAAATAAAATAATTTATAAACATATTTTGTTATTTTTATTGTAGATGTGAATATTAAAAGTTACAATTTTTTATATAGGAAGTTTAAGTAGTTGCATTGTGTATATGATTTTTGTTAAGGCAATTGCTCCTCTTTGTTAGAAAAGTACGAAAACGCATAAATGTAGTAATTGCAGTTTTATTTAATTTTTTTTACTAAATTTAACCAATTTAAATAAATAAAAAATATACTAATAAAATTATTTAGTTATTTTATTTATAATAATAAAACACATTTGTAAATAAATAACTGATTGTCATTTACTTTTATTTTTAAACTTTAGTGTGTAATATTAATTAATTAAATTAATACTGTTTTAATACAACTATTTTTATTATTTTTATTAATTTTTTTTAATTAGATAAGTTGATTATCGCTTTAAATTAGTTAATCTTTTTGTTATTATTAAGTTTTAAGTACTATTTATGTAAGAAACATCTTGCGTCATTGATAAAATATTAAAACAAAATGTTTAATTAAGTATCGCACATTATTTTTAGGTAGATGATATATTAGATGTATGTTTAAATTGTTTAAACAAAACATAAAAATATATAAAATGGTGTATTATCTGTGTTAAAACCATAATCTAAATAAAATAATAATAAGTTACTTTTTATTATAATGTTTAGTTTAAATATAGTCAATTGTTATATTAGAATAAATAATTTAGTATTGCGTTATTGTATTACATTTAACGTCATAAAACCTAAAACATTTTATGTCATTGTTGTAATTAAAATAATTACAAACTAATTAAATAATTGTTAATAATAATGTTTTCCATATTGTTTACCGTAACCAAACGCACGTCTACATTTACTAATGGTGGTAGAAATTAAAGTTAAGTCAAGTAATCAATGAGTAAACTGTTCTAGTATTTCCTTGTTTTTATATAATATATATATAAATATATATATATAATAACTGAACCAATTAATTATAAAATTGCTGGTTAATTATTTGTTTTGTTATTACTATTATTAAACTTGTTAAAAATTAAATAATTTAGAGAACCTAAAATTAATTTATCTGCACAAAATATTTGTAAATTCTTACAAAATTTATTTATTTATTGTAAAAAATTATTTACCTACAGGACCTAAAATATTAAAATAATTAAATTTTAATATCAGTGTTTAAAATGTTTAACCAAATAAAATGTTGTGTTTTTTAATAAAAATTAAAAAATAACTATAATGATAAATTTAAATCTAAGCAAATATAGGTAAAAATGCTACTTCCAACACAAAACGGCGATTTTTGTTTAGTTTTGCTAAATGTTTACTTTTAAATCATACTTTAGTTAAACGTTAAAACAATAATATTAAAAAAATATAAAACAAATAATATTTTATTTATACTTACTTTTATATAAATTTATAAAAATCACTCAAATTAAATAAATACTGAATCCCAAATAATGATTTACAATTTAGTAATTATTTAATTACAAGTAAAAAAATATTTAAATAAACAATATGTTTTAAACTGTAATTATTAAATTTTAAAAATATAATTAATTTTAGCATATAAATTTATTGTTAATTAAATACAAATAATTAATAAATTTTAACATTGATAAATCATTAATATTAAATGTAGTTCACCATTAAAACAAATAAATAAAAATATAAGTGTGTGTAAAAAAACCGTTGTTTTTTTTACAGAAAAAGAATAATTACCAGCAAACATTTTAACTGGCTAAATAGAGGCCAGCATATAATTAGTAATAAAAATTTAAACTATGCCTACCCAGGTTAGCTTAAACGTTGTATCATTAGACAACAACGGCGGTATATATTAATAAACATAATAAACTTAGTTTAAGTAACTAACATTAAAAAAATTTCAAATATTTAAGTTTAATAGTAATTACTTTGTTGAGTTATATTATTTATATGTATAGAGAATGTTTGTTAATTATAAAATGTATTTAAATAATATTTTAACAATAGTAAATACATAATTAATTGAGAACTTTATTTATTTAAAAAAAATTAATAAGTATATAATTATAAATTAGTTATTAATATTAATAATATTTTAAATTATGTAGCCCGCTGATCCGTTTTATATTTTATAATTTCTTTAACTTTTAATGTTTTCCAAAAACATTTTTACAACAAACGTCTTTGCGTAGCAAAATGTACGTACTGATGATATGGATCATCTTCCCGTATTTGAATTGAGCACTGTATTAGTTAACAATTCGGGCATTTATTTGTCTTTACAAAACAATATACAATATTTAAAATAAATAATTATATTATTATTTGTTTTATTAGCCAATAAGCATTTACAAATTTATAATATTTGTGTTGTAAATAAAAGAAAATTAGCACAAAACATAGACTAATTTTTTGCAATGCATAATATCTGTGTGATAATTTTTTAATTAACACAAACTATTTGTTAATATTTAAATATTAACAAAATTATTTAAAGTAATTAATGTGCAAAACTAAAAATTAATTTTTATTGTATAAATAATTAATTTATTTTTACAAAATTTATTTAAATGTATAAATATTTATTTACCTGTTGGACCTAAAATTGTTAATACAAAATAAAATAATTAACATTTTATTTCAATGTTTAAAATATTTAAATTTAATTAAATAAAAATAATTAATATTTTTATTTTGAGTAAAATAATTAAAGTTTAAATTTATAAGTTAATGTTTAATTTTAACAATAATTTGTTTTTGTATTTTTGTAATTATTTTATTATTTTTATTAATTATTATGATGTGAAAATATAATATGCTAACAAAACAATTTATAATAGCTAGTGAAATATTAAAACTTAATAATAATAATAATAATAATAATTAACTACAATTTATTTTTTGGTTATTAGGTATTCATGTTGTAAAAATTAAACAATTAGCACGAAACATAGACTTATTTAACTTGAGGAAGATAAACCTAATGTTAAAAATATTTTACCTCCTGAAAAATAAACATAAAAATTGATAAATTAATGTTTTATTTTAACAATTATTTGTTTGTGTATTTTTGTAATTATTTTAAAATTTATATTAATAATTATGCTGTAAAATAGTAACGCACACATTTTTTTCGTCTAAAATTATTATCTTATTAATAGCGGGTTACCAACATAACCAACAATTGTTAATATTACAAAATTTTACAACTACAAATAGAATCAGCACACCCTATTAATGCCAAACACATTTTATTTATTTTTTGTAAGTGCAACGTTTTTTTAAAATTTAGTTGTTACAACATTTGATTTAATGCATTCACCAACCAACAGAACAACAAATTATTTAAAATCCAATATATATATTTAAAATATAACCCTAATTTAAACGTTTTCCCACATTAAATAAAATACCATAAACTACTTTGATAAATAGTATCTATTCAGAAAATTAAAAAATATAGTACATTACACGTAATTTTGAAAACGGAGATATAATAAATATTAAACATTGTAATAATACTCTATATTGACAGTAATTTGCAATCACAAAAATAATCAGTTATAAATGTTATATTATTTTTTTAACACTAAACATAGATTAACTTTAATATACTGTAGCTTCTAATATAATTGTTAAATTACAATTTTATAAGTTAATAATTTAATTTGTTATATTAAAATAATGTATTTAATCAGTTAAAAAATATGTTATGTGCAAATAAAGTTTTTGCATTAGTATATTATTTAAATCAGTATTTAATTATTTACCTGGTAGACCTAAAATTGTTAACATAAAAAAATTGACATTTTATTTTAATGCATATGCTAAATTTTAAAATAGTTAAACTAACAAAATATTGGTTAAAAAAATAAATAAATCGGTTAATTTATATCTAGAAAAATTAAAATAATTTATTTAATACTAACATAAAGTAATAGCTTTTGTTTAGTCTTACTAAATGTTTATTTATATAAAATGCTTTTGCAAACACTATTAATAACCTATAAAATTAACTATGAATTTTTTTTTTTGTTATGCTAGACAAAAGAAAATACACAAGTTTATAACATTTATATAACAAAAATAATACATTTATTACTAAAAATAAATTAATTATTTTGCAATAAATAATATCTACCAATAAATATTTATTTAAAATTTTAATTAACATAAATTAATTGTTTATATCTAGATACAATTTATTTTCACAAAAATAAAAAAGTTTAATGTACAAATTATTTAATTTAATCTAATTACATAAATAATTATTTACCTTGATCACCTAAAGTTGTAAAAAAATTAACTTTTGGTTTAAAAATTACGTTAAATTTTGAAATGTTTAAACTAATATAATAATTATATATTTAACAAAAAAACACAGTATACTTAAATTTATGCAAATGTAGATAACAGAGTCATTACTATATATATATATATATATATATATATTTATATCATTTTTAATATAGGTCATTAAATTTAACGTTCTTAAAATAATAACAATCTATTTGTGTTTATTTGTTTTTATTTTTTATAATTGTTATATACAGTAATAACAAAAAAATTAGAATTTAGTTTAAATACAAATAATTAATATATATCTTTTAAATAGGATCTAGTTTCGTTAAATATTATATACCTGGTGGACCTAAAACATTCAATATTAAATTTATATATTTAATTTTAAAATATTTTACACTTAAAAATTTTTTCTTAAATAAAAAATATAAAAACTTGTTTATTATTAAAACAATTTAATAAAAATATATTTATTTGTATAAAAAAAACCTTCGTTTGTACAATTTGAAATATTTGTACTCTTATCCTTCATGCAGAAAATATTACTAAAAACAATGGTTAGTGTTGACTTTCATAAAAAAAATTTATTATTTTTCTAACATTTTTACTACTATATATGTTGCACAAAAACATTTATTATTTTAACAAATTTAAAAGTAATCTTGCACTTAATGCCAGTAATAGAAGTTAAAATCATGGTTACGTAGATTCAAGTTGAGCGTTGTACCACCAAACCACAAGGGCAGAATATATTAATGTACATAATAAATGTAATTTGGTTTACATTTAATTAATTAAGATATAATAGTAAATTTATATTTTTTCCAGTTTTAATATTAGCTTTTATTTTAATTGTTAGTTTTTTGGTGTTAATTATTATGTTATAAATCAAATAAAAACTGAATAAAGATAAAAATTAGCAAATGCAATATTAGTTATGGCTTTTTAAACAAAACAAACATATTAAACTTTTAAAAACAATAAAAACAACATTATTTAATAAAACAATGTATACAGCATAATTATTAAAATTTATTTCTATAAACAAACATTTTGCAGTCAAAACAAAAAACCAAGTTTTAATACACTAAAGACATGACGGCGGAATCATACATGTAGTTTGCATTCTTTTTAAATTTACAGCATTGTCGTTGCTAACAAAATAACATATGGAAAAACATTTGCCTTTGTTGATAACATTAAAATTTCTTACAAATATAACAACACGGGCTTTAACTCAGCACACCATAGCATACAACATATTAAATTTAAATTAAATAATTATTTTTACAATTTATTTATACATTTTTTAAATTATTAAATTGCAGAGCTAAAAAATACTAAAATTAAAATATTATAACAAAAATTGTATTACTAACTAGATATGTTGTCTTATATAAAAAATATAATTTTTCCAATTTTTTTTAAAGAGTTAAATGTAGTAGTGTATGCAAGGCAATGCGCATTTAATATATTAATTAAATAAATTTTTATACATATGCACGTAAAGGCTAAAATAATTAACTAAAACATAATGCTACAAATATCATAGTGCTTCAATCGTTATAAATTATATGTACAACAAAATACAATGTAATTGTTTACCTTGAACACCTAAAATATAATTTAAATAATTGTTAATAAAACATTTACATTATAACTAAAAACAATTGTATTTTAAAAATTAAATATAATATCACTCGGTGTATGTAAAAACTAAAAATTAATATAAAATTTATGTAAGTTTCTTAATAAAATCAGACAATAAATGTTAATACGTTTAGTAAATAAGAAATATAAAAAAATAAAATAGTATAACTGCAGCACAATTATAAAATTAGGTAATTAAACAAGTGTTAATATTATTTAATAAATGAATTGTAATTTTTTTAATAAACATTATTAAAATAATAATATGTTTACTATGTTTTGTAACAATATGTATACAATTTTTTTTTGGTTTAGTTTATAGAGCTAAAATCTAATTGTCGATGCAAGGCTAGGTGCAATTAATTTATTAATGGAATGCACTATTATACATATTTATAATATTTTTATTTTTATTTATTTTTACTACTTTGAATTATCTACAAAAAACAATACTTAGAATCAAACAATTTAACAAAACCAAACATGGGCCCGCATTAAATAATAGTAGTAAAATTGACACCTATACCCTCCTAGATCTGAGTCCAGTGCTGTACCGCTAGATTACCCCGACAAACTATACAATTTAATTAGTAAGTTGGATTTTCTGGGGTACGTTTTAATTTATTGTAAAAAACAATAAATTTATAATTAATGTTAAACATTAAAAAACATATTAATTGTGCCAATGTTCAGTTAAAACAAAAAAGCAATTGATAAAATTATTTTAAAAACCGTAAAAAACATACTGAGTTCTTCCAATCTATTTAACTGTATAATCTTTAATATTTTTATCGGTTTACAATAAATTTGTTTGATTATGTTATTTATACAAAAAAATAATTTTACGCAACTACAAATATATTTATATTTTTTATCCAAATTGTTGTAGATATTTAATTTTTTTCTTTTTGTTTTCTTTTTTAATAAGCACCTCATTATTAAATAATTATTTGCGAAAAACCTATCGATATGTGTTACTGTTGAATAAAATAATTAAATTATTATTAATTTTTAGTTCAATTACTATTTTTATATTATTGTACATATAAACACTTTGACTTTGTTTGAATCTTGTCCTGAGGCGCGCTTTTGTATTTAAATGTATCACGTTGTTGTTAACGTGACTTTTGTTTTGTGAGTATATTTGTGTCCTGTTTATTCCTGTTGGTAAACAGTATTGGTATGTAAATTTGAATTATTTTGTAATAATAAATTGCAGAACGACATATTAGATCACACAAGAACTTTTTTTGATTGAAATTAACTGGGGTGTTGATCATTGTCCGTATCAAATTAAATCGGATGTTGGTCTTCAGAATACTAATGGGGAAACCAGTGACAATGGTAGGTTACCCTTTTGATGACCGTTTGTCTGATGTAACGATTGGTTGTGTTGATGTCAGAATTAGAGCAAGCTTAAAGGAAGTTAAGAAAGTTAGAAAAGGAAATAAACTTATTAAAACTTGAGAATTAGATCGGAGTTGAATGCTAACTAATTTGAAGAAGTTAGCTACAATGATCAGGGTATGAAATGACAATAATGAGTTAATTAGTTTCTTTAAGATATATTAGATCACACAAGACTTTTTTGTATTGAAATTAGCTGGGTGTTGGTCATTGTCTGTATCAAATTAAATCAAAGGAATTCAGGGCCGAGATCTCAGTGAGATCTTACAATATGTATACACATTTATACAAATCAAAAATTATTTTAAAATTATTATATTTAATGCAAACGTAATTATTTTTAAATTTATTACATGCTTATATTCTATAAAAAATATTTTTTAAATCTTATGGTTTGCAATCTGACTTGTAAATTGTTTTGTATTTTAAAAATAAAAAGTTTGTCATTTTTTAAAGTTAAAATTATTACTATTATTATTATTATTACTAATAAAAAAAATAAAAATACCTTTTAATAAAGCATGTAACTATCAATACATTAATAAAACTGGTTATAACGTAACTAAAATAATTTAAAAACTAAACTTATTACATTTAAAGTTGGGAAAGTCTTGAAATCAAAAAAATTAATAATACAAAACTTCTTTTTTAAATATTAATTTATGTTTCTCTTGTCTAGAGAAAGGGCATGCGTCAAATTTATGTAATTACAAGACTGGGTGCAAGGTAGCAGGTTGTAAAGGTTCACATTATTGGCTTTTGCACCCAAGTATTCATTAAACTAACGTTAATGCTGCAGTGTCACAACTGCAAAGGTATATCTAGGTGTGATACCAGTAAAACTGGTAGGTCCTTCTTCCGTAAAAAATAGATGGGTTTTTCTAGATAATGGATCAGGTGCACTTTGATAAATGGACGGCACTGCTGAAACGTTGGGGTTGGAAAGGAGCACAATTAAACTGGAAATGAATACACTAAACGGGATGTATAATATCTTGTGCAAAATGGTACAGTTAAAAATTGAACCAGTTGCAGGAGCGCTCCATTACTATTAGTAATGCGTATGCAGTAGACAAGCTTCTTCAATAATGACTAATATACCTACTGAAGAAGAGTTACAAAATTGTATCATTTATCAAAACTTCAATTGGATTATGGTGAATTTTTCTTCAATTGATTTTCCTACAATTGAAATGTTTTTTTTTAAATAATCGAATTGCTCAGCTAAAATTTACTAAAATATTTAATAATAAAACAAATTTTATTACTACTTATAACTATGTTTCTGATTTACAAACATTATTTAAAAAATAATATTTTACGATATTTTTTATTTAAACTAAAATGCAATCTCGTGTTTTACATATAACATTTAAATTTGTTAATATATATTTATGTACGCATACTTTTAATTATTTAAAAAATCATTCAAATGCTAAACATACCTGGTACTTTAAAAATTTTGTGTAATAAAACAAAGTTACTAATGCTTAATAAATAAATAAATTAATATTAACTTTTGTAACAATAATTATAAAATTAAAAACATTGGGTTCCCTTTTTAATTCTAAACAAAAATAATAAAAAACGTAAACTGTGAGATAAATTCATTTTGTATATTCTCTTCAGTCACAAACATATAAAGAATCAGTATATATATATATATATATATATATATAATTAAAGTTGGGAAAGTCTTGAAATAAAAATTAATAATACAAAACTTTTTTAATATTTTCCTACGAATTGAAATGTTTTTTTTAAATAATCGAATTGCTCAGCTAAAATTTACTAAAATATTTAATAATAAAACCACAAATTTTATTACTACTTATAACTATATTTCAGTTTAAAACGTATTTAAGAAATAATATTTTAAATATTTTTATTTTAAACTAAAATGCAATGTGTTTTACATATAACATTTAAATTTGTTAATATATATTTATGTACGCATACTTTTAAGATATTTAAAAATCATTCAAATGCTAAACATACCTGGTACTCCTTTAAAAATTTTGTGATAAAACAAAAGTTACTAATGCTTAATAAATAAATAAATTAATATTAACTTTTGTAACAATAATTATAAAAATTAAAAACATTGGGTTCCCTTTCTAATTCTAAACAAAAAATAATAAAAACGCGTAAACTGTGAGATAAATTCATTTTGTATATTTTCTTCAGTCACAAGCATATAAAGAATCAGTATATATATATATATATATATATATATATATATATATATATATAATTATATGATGTAATTAACTTAACATTTATAATTATACATACATGCACATATGCAACATGCATATGTTAAGTCCACGCTAAATTTAATGAAGTTACAATCACGTGACACAATTGATAAATAGTTAGAAGCCACGTAACAAACTCTAATTACCAATATCTACTCTAAAGATTTTATTAATATTTATTCAAAACTACTTACATTTAAAAAAATAGTTGATAACAAAAACAAGTTGTATTTTGAAAACCTACCGTTTAAAAGAGATGATGTTATAAATCTCCCAAAAATTACGCTTAAAACTGCGATATTCATTGATCAAATTGAGAATATTATGTACCACAAAAATTCTGCCTTTGTATAACAAAAAAACAGCTAAAACAATAATCTCTATTTTCCATTGTATTTATCAGTTTATTTACAGTTGCGGTGACAAATATATTATTTGGACAACTCGTCGCTTATCTGAACGGGCCAAAGAACACATTCTCAAATAGATCGATAAAGAGTCCAAATCAAATGTTTGGAATTTTATAAATAACAATTGTTTCATATATGTTTTAAAAAAATATAAAAAATAACATTTTTTAAAATTTGTTTATAAAAAATAAAATACAATTTTGTGTTTATTTAATATATTGATTAAATGTATTATTACATATGTTTATAATATTATTAACACATTTGTAAAACAGAATAAAAATTCCAAAACTTACCTGGATCGCCTAAAAAAATATTGTAAATAAAATGTTAAACGTAAAATTTTAAAATAATTTAAAAAAAATTGTATTTTTAAATCAAAAATAATACAATAATAATATTTTAAAATGTATTTAATAAAAAAATTAATATTTACACTTTTGCCAATATGCTTAATTGTATAACGTTTTACTTTATTTAGCTACACAGTAATTTAGGTTATTGACAAATATTTTTATAAATTATTGTAAATAATAATTTTTTTTTATTGTATTAATAAAACATTAACATTACATAAAAATTTTAAAAATAATTAAATTGTTTTGTTTCACATTAATAAAATAATTCGTTTTAATACACACGTTATGTAAATATATATGCTTTAAATTTCTAATACGAAAACTCCCTAAGTCAGTTATCCAAGTATTAAATAAAATAATTGCTTTGAGATGTAAAATCGTTACTAAAAAGTGTTTAATAAACATGTACTAACAGTTCTAAAAAATAGAAACTTTTTTAAAAGAATTTGTAAAATGCTTGAAACTAAACCAGCTGACTATTACAAATCAGAATCTTAGAAGATTAACATTATCCCACATCGAATCTTTTTCAATTTTAATTGAACAATACAAAAACATTTACGCAAAAATGTTGCATATTATTAATTAATTATTTATTGTATGTCAAATCAAGTTCATTTAATTCTCAAGTTATATTACAAAGAAAACCCGTCGTGACACTGAGAAACGGCTATCAAACAAATTATTACAATTGGATTTTGACGCTGAATGCAATAACATAAACACAAACACGATTACCAATTTATTAAATTTTACATTAAGCAGTGAACAGTCACACGGTTTATTATTCAAACAAAACTAACTTTAATGTTGTTAAAGCTGAATTTGAGATTTTATACAATCAAATAAAAAGTGATAATACAACAAACTCTGATCAAAACAATTGGTTCAAAGCTAAACTTGTTGATTTGGCTCATCATTATAACATATCACAATTATCACAACGATGTCTCTTACAACAAAAACACATTTATGCGTTAAAAGAACTTAAACAAAACAAGGACATTATTATTCTTAAACCAGACAAAGGTTCCGGTACAGTTATCACGAACAAGAATGATTATATCCAAAAAACAAATAATATTCTTAACGATATGTCTAAATTCAAGCCTACATTTACTAAAGACAACATTAATTTGATTAAAAGGCAAATAAATTATAAACTCCACATTTTCAAGTTACACAATTTTATTAATAAATCGGAATTTCAACAGTTAAAAACCAACTGGTAGCTTTACACCAAAAACACACAAAGAGAATGTGCCTATTAGAACAATTTTATCAATGGTTAATTCGACATGTTATAAATTAGCCAAATGGTTTAAGCAAATAGTTAATCCTGTTGAAAAACATATAAATGTGAATAATCTGAAAGATACATTTAAATTTATTGATCACGTTGAGACATTAAATTTTCGAAACAAAATAATGGCCTTAATTGACATTGAGTTACTATTCACAAATGTACCTTTAGAAAAAACTGTAAATTATTTAAGTGACTACATTATGTCAAATAAAATCAAAACTAAAATTCCGGTTGAATATCTGCAAGAACTAATTCTACTTTGTACTAAAAATATTAGATTTAATTTCTGCGTAAATCATATATTCAAACGAATGGAGTAACTATGGGAAGTCCATTAGCACCAACATTAGCAAACATCTTTTTATCAAAAATTAAAGATTCAATAAAAAAAGCAATCAAAAACATGGTTGTATACAAACAGTACGTTGATGACATATTTATTGTTGCTCACAATAAACAAGACATTCATCAATTACTGCAAATTTTTAACAACATTTATCCCAATATCAAAATCAAATGGGAGTTGGAAGAAAATAATACAATCAATTTTTTGGACGTAAAACTGACACAAAGAAATGATTGGTCGATCCAACGTAAAATTTATTGCAAGCCTACCTAGACGGGTCAATATCTTTACTTTAAAAGTTTTAACCAATTCAACAAAAACGTGCACTAGTTAAAACATTATTTAACCGTGTACATAAATTTGTTTAAGTGACACTATTGGTAAAGAATTAGAAGCTACAAAACAAACTCTAATTACTAATGAATATTCTAAAGATTTTATCAATTTTTATTCAAAGTCACTCACAACTAAAAAAAAGTTGTTAACGAAAACAAGTTGTGTTTTATAAAACTAACGTTTAAAGGAGATGACGTCATAAACCTTTTAAAAATTAGCCTCAAAAATGCGATTAAAAGGACATAGTTGTTGACCCAATTAGGAATGTTATGTACCACAACAGGTCAACCCTTGCCCAACGTAAAAACAACTAAAACAATGTTCTTCACCTCCCACTGTATCTACCAGTTTACTTGCAGTTGCGGTAACAAATATTTTAGTCGGACAACTTGTCGCTTATCTAAACGGGCCAAAGAACACATTCTCAAGTGGATCGATAAAGAGTCTAATTAAAATGAACGTTGGTGCACTTTGTCAATATTACGTCACTTCGTTCAAACAAAACATTAAGTAAACTTTAATGATTGCTTTAAAGTGTTGATAACTACTCAAATTGTTAATATTTTAAAAACACTTGAATCTGTGTACATCCACACATTAAAACCCATATTGTGTGCACAAAAATAATTTGTAACTTTATTAAATTTAGCGTCGACTTAACATATGCATGTTGCATATGTGTATGTATGTATAGTTATAAATGTTAAGTTAATTACATTATATATTTATATATATATATATACACTGATTATTTATATGTTTGTGACTAAAGAGAATATACGAAATGAATTTATCTCACAGTTTACGTCTTCTATTATTTTTCTTTGGAAATATATGTGTAACAAAATTATTATTTTATCATATTTTTTTTAATAATTTCTATAATTATAAAAATATTTAAAAAAAAATTAACTTTTAAATTTGATAGCTTGCAATCAAACTTGCAAATTAGTTTTTATCTCTAAATGTATTTGCAGTAATATCCATAACATAACAAACAATGGAAAACTAGTAGGCATTAAAATAAATTTTTGTATACATTTTAGTTACTAAACGACATAACAAAAACAAATTAAATTTTAAAATTTTAAATTTATTTTAATAAAAAAAATAGTTTAATGTATTCTATTAAACATACTATTGCACAGACTAACTATACATGCAACTAAATGTATTATATATATATATATATGTACCTTGAAAACCTAATAAATAAATAGAAATTTATGTACTACTGTTTAATTTAATTTAATTATATTGTTTTAATTTTGTAAACATATGTTTATATAAATTTAAACATATTTAATGTATTAATAAATGTTAATAAATTTTTTAATTAATAGTTGTTTATATTACAATAATATAAAATATAACTACAATCTGCACATAACCAATGTTCTTATTAAAGTGTGTAATGTTATGATCATCAACTAACATTATTGTTTAGTATACGCATGTATAATAACATTTAAATATTTTATTATTTTATGTTTTGAAGCATAATTATAAAATTGAGTTGTAAAACTTATATCCCAATTTTATGTTAATTGTAACAAAATTGATTATATCATAATTTTTTGAAAAATTATTTAAACAAAAAAGAATTTACTAAGTTACTTTTAAGCAATGTACATGCTAATAATATTTAATTATTATTAAAAAAATACATTAAATATATATATATATATATATATATATATATATATATGTTAAAACAAAGTCATTATTTATGTTACTTTGGCACATATTTACCAACAATACATAGAGTTACAACACTACAATAAAATTTAAATATATATAAGTTTAATTACAAACACCATATACACCATATATAAATAAAAAAATATTTTAGAAAACAATGTAAATAATAAATAATAAATAACCGCTATCATTTTTATTATTTTTGTTTGTCATAGTTATAACATTAACTAATTCAGCATTTACACAAATGTTATGTTTGCAGTAACATCAGTTTAAATTTAACAAATAAATACAAAATCAAATTAAATCTGTTAGTGTAACTAGATATAAATAAAAAAATAATGCATGTTGATAGTTTATATATTAGTAAATATACTTTCTATTATTAACCAAATTAAACTAAATATATAATTTAGATGTAATAATAAAAATAACATTGCATGCAAAAAGTTAACATATCTTACTTGATTGTACTAATACTTGCAAAGTGGATAACACCATAATACCTGCAATAAAAATTATAGTTACTTACTTAAAATTATTTTCATTGTAATGAATTGTTAAACAAAATTTTTTTTGTTTTTTTGTATTTTTGTATACTTTCTATATTTATAAATAAGTAATTAGCATAATTGACCAATTAATTTTAAGTAATTTAAAAATATTAAATTTTGTAACTATTACTTGTAGTTATGGTGCATCACAAATTTTGTTTTGGTATTTCAATTTTAAAATTATATTAAAACAAATTTTATTGTTTCAATGTTTTTACGTGCCAAAGCGTAATTTTTTTAAGTAAATAAAATGTTACAAAATATAAATAAAATTTGTTGTAAATATTAAACACTCAGTTTGGTTACCATATAAATAAAATAATTGCATTACCTATATATATATATACATGTATTTTTAAAATCAAAGCTTATCTTTTTATTATTTGTTATACTATTATTCATACTGAAAATATTTTAGCACACAAAACATTTTTATTATCAGTAAAATAAGATAACACAAGTGATAACATAAATTATAATAATAATAATTTTTATTATTATTACGAAACCCTTTTGCTTTAAAAATAAGATAACAATTACAGCAAAAATTAACATCAATGTCTTGTAATTTAAAGAAAAACATGAAACAACAAAAGGTTTTCATGTATTTGAACATTTTACCAAACGCGTTGCTTGGGTTTATAAAACATTCATTTTAAGTAGATATTCCCAACTAATTTTTAGCCAAGTTTTTTGATCTGCAAACCTTTTTTAACCATTTACAATTGTCTATCCCAAAACAGTTTTTGCTGGTTTTTTGGGCGGTAAACGTAGAATTTGAGCAAATAAATTTTTTCGTCTAATTGCTATGATGTCATAGAGTAAACAAAAGTCAGTTCTTTTTATAATCTCATCATTTGAAATGTGATCACGCCAGGTAATCTTTAAAATACTTTAAGAATACCGGCGATAAAAAACATCTACCATTTCATCAATTTTGTCCTTACGTTTTCACGTTTCACTCCTATATATTGCCGTAAAAATGATTATTGATGCGTACAAACAAAGTTTTATCTTTAGACAAATGGAAGTACATGACCATATTGATTTAATTTTATTGAAATCTGACATTGTTTTTCTAAATCCGGCATAAACATTAATATTTTTTTTGTTTTTACCAATGATGCTTCCCAGATATGTAAAGGAATCAACAGTATTAATATTTTGTCCACTAATTTTGATGGGCAAATCATTGTTTGACTTTATGCACAATTTTTTTGTCTTTAAACAATTAATTCGTAAGCCAATACGAAAACTGATATCACTGAGTCGTATTGTAATATTTTGCATCATTTCTGGGGTTTTACTGAGTACACCAATATCATCTGCAAAATTCAAATCCGTTAATTTGCTTTGCACACATTCTATGTTCCAACATTGGTTAAGACTTTGGCATTAAAGATTCTGCAAATCGGAGATTGAGTTTTCTTTTGGCTTACACTCAACCTTGTCATTTGTGTAACTCTGTTATCTAGATACGTGCGATTACTTCTTTCCCGTTGTTTGCCGGAATGGCGTCCTTTTATTGTTTCTGTAGCAATACAATTTTTTTACAGAGGTCAAGTTGCTAACTTTGCACTTGAACCCTCCTCCTTTATCCAGGCTTGGGACTGGCTAGATTAAATCATTTCTAATTCAAACTAAGCAAAATATAATTATTAATGTAAATTATTTTAATTTTAAATATTTTTTACAAAATACGTAATTCTGGACAACCACAATTAAAATAATTTTTACATTAGATTATAGCTTTAGCAGCATTTTTATTAAACATAATACCAACTTCTTTAATATGATATTCTTTATGTCCAGAATATAATATTGATCTATCTCCACTCTTGAAATGATCGTAGCCTTTCTATCGCATTTTGCTAATACCCAAAATATCTAAGTTGTACTTTTTTATTTTTTGACACACTTGTTATAACTGTCCAGTACAAACATTTGTGCGCAAATTTAATGTTCCAACACTGTTTAAGGTTTTAGCATTGAAAATTCTGAAAATCGAAGATTGAGCTTCCTTTGGGCTTTTACTCAACCTTGTCATTTGTGTAACTTTGTTACCTGGATACGTGCGATCACTTCTTTGCCGATGTTTGCCGAAATAGCGTGGTTTTACTGTTTTTGTAACAGTATAATTTTTTTACAGGGGCAAGGTTGCTAAACTTGCGGTCAAACCCTCCTTTTTATCTAGGCTTGGAACTGGTTAAATGAAATTATTTCTGATCCAAACTAGGCGGAGTTAAATAATGGTAACAAAACAAAATGTAAATTAAAATATTTAATATATGGTGTGTACAGTTACTAATTACATGTATGTATTTTGTCAATAAAACTGGATAAACATTTTAAATATTTAATATAGTCTAACTCAATTGCAACAAGTTCTATAATGTGTTTTACTATTTTTTCTTTTATTAAAAATATGTTGTTTTTTTTTATTTATTGTATGCAAATATTTAAATAATGGTTTTAAATTTTATTTTACACAAATAATATTAAATTAATTATTAAAAATTATAAATAAATAAATATTTTATGTATAAAACGTAATTGCTAATAAACGCATACATTTATAACGACTGATAAATTTAAATAAAATTTAAACTGTTATACAAAATACTACAAAATGTAATATGTATAATAACTATTTTTAGGATGTATTATTAAATTATAAATATAATGGAAAAATATGTTTAAATAATTAAAAATGTTAAATTAGTTTTTGTGTAAATTGATGTAAAATGTTCCTAATTTAAAATACTGTTTATAATTATCCATGATGATTGTATTGTTAATTTTTAAAATTAGTGTTTAAAAATAAAAAAAAACTTAATTTAAATTAATTTGTTTTTTTAATGTCTTTTTGTTAAAATAAATATTAAAAATTTTAAATATTGTTTAGTATTTAATAATTGATTTATATTTTGTTACAAATATTTATCATTTATTCTTCATAGTGACCAAACATTTAAAATAATTTAAAAACGATGTTTTGGTTTCTGCTATAAATATTAAGTTGTTTTTAAATTTGAGTTAAAAATTAATATGTACATACAAATTAATATTAATTATGCAATACATATTAATAAAATAATTTAACAAATATTTAATAATTTTGATGTTTTCTTAAAAAGATTAAAAACTTATTTTTTTGATTTGTTAACAAATCTATTATTTAAATTAATAAATAATTGTTATATTAGTATTGTCAGATTTACTTGAATAATAAATTTACTAGGTTTTCCAGTTAACCAGGAGCACTGTACAGCTGTTTCATCCTTATTTGGAATCATCAACAATGCATACTTTTCAAGTTTTACACACATAAACTTGAACCCACTACCTATCTGATGTCAGGCCCACGTTTGAATCTGACGATACTAATATAACATTTCTAAAAACATAATCCTTTAAAAACCCCATTGTTAAATATAACCAAACCGTACTATATAGGCTATTAAACCTGGCAGTATGCAAGGACCTATATGGTAAAGTCCTAGTAAAAAGGTTCTCTCACTTGCTAAACCGGTAGTAACGTAGCAGCATTTAAGGACACTGGGCAATTAGAATTGATCAGATTCACTATAAATAATAAATTTACAGGTCGAAGGTTATCCACCCGTAGCTCAGTAGTTTAAGGCGCTGGCCTGACACTAGATAGGGCGTGGGTTCAAGTTTATGTGTGTAAAACTTGAAAGGTATGCGCTGCTAATGATTCCAAATAAAGATGAAACAGCTGTACAGTGCTCCTGGTTGACTGGAAAACCTAGTAAATTTATTATTCAAGTGAATCTGACAATACTAATATAACATTTCTAAAAACATAATCCCTTAAAAACCCCATTGTTAACAAATAATTGTTTAAATTAATTTTTTTTTAAATTATTTTATGCATAAAAATATATTACATTTTAATAAAATCACGAAATCAAGTGACTGCAACTGCTAAACTAATTAGTGTTAAAAACGTAGTTATTAAAGTAAAGCAATTACATAACTCAAAAAAGAGAACTCAGTTGAATCATGTTATCAAGGTCGGCAGCTAAGTTCAAAAATTTTTAGCCTAACTTTAGGATTAATTTTTTTACTTAATATTCAATAATTGTTAATCATATTATTGTAATATTCAATATATTTAATTATATATTACATTTATTTATTTTTATCAACTAAATTAAATATTTAATATTTTCTCAATGGCTCATTCTAACCATAGTGTTAATTTAATAAATTTTAGTAATTCTAAAGTTGTTCTTGATGATATTGTTATGCATAAATCTAACAAGATTTTAGATATTAATTTAAATCCTACAGTCATGTTAACTGACATCGTAAATAACTTTGATGAAGCTACAAATCTTACTAATACCAGTAACAACCTAACTGAGGCAAATAACGCAAAAACAATAATTTATTAGATTTAAAAACCCAAATCAATAATCTTCAAAATGATTTTAAAAAATACTGCCGCTCAACCACCTTACCAATGTCAACAACAGCTTTAAAAGCTCAGACGTAACTAACTTTAATACAATAGTTAATTTCATATTATCGGAAATAATGGATAGATTAAAACGTTTATGCAATGTTATCTTATTTAATGTACCTGACAAAATAAACATAAAAAAATACGCCATGACCATTATAAACAAAGCAGGCTTATCCAAAAATAAATTTACTTTTTCCCGTCTTTGCAAACAATTAAACGAACATACATGCCCTATACGTATATATTTCGAGTCCTATATCTACGCTGCCAAACTCATTAACTCCTCAAAACTTATCCAGCAACTAAGCCAATATAAAGATATTAACATATCTAAAGACCTTACACACTGCGAACGCATATGCTACAAACATCGTATTTAAATAAATAATAAATTCCGAACTGCTGACCAAGATACTATACATAGCAACCCTCAAACAACTAATATAATCAAACAACCTAATCTACAAATTCTACCATTAATCATCTACAATAAACAATTAAAAAAAACATTTACATAAAAAACCCAATAACCTACAACAATCATCACAGAAGCATGCACAACCTCTACATTACTTAAGCAAGCCAATTATATACTCAGCAAATCGGATTACTAGTTTACTTAGAATTAAACCAAAGCCAATACCCTTCTACACAAATCAAAATATACAAACAAATAACTACCTCACTTCTGGCTCCGCATTTAATGTTAATTACCCCGAAGTAAATAATTACAAACAAAGTTTAAATATCAACACTAATGTTCCCCATCAAACAATATATCCAACTCAACCAATTACAACCAGACAAACAACTCTTCTCAAAGTAAACACAGTTTCTCATTTTCTAAAACCTCAAAATTGTATTGTTAACCCAGTTTTTCGTTTCCAACCTGTTGTTCACAAATACTCAACCCCCCAATACAACTTCAAGAAAACACCATATTATAATACCCAAATAAATAAAAACAAACAATTATTTTTTTTAAAACCCAGCCCCAAAATTCATTTTCAAAACGCCGTAAATCTTCTACACAAAATTCAACAATTAATCTCACGTCATCCACAACCATACGCTCTATCATTACAAAATCACCAATTTTAATTTGTGCTGATTTAAACCAATTTAGTTTAATCACTCCTAAGCGAAATTATTACAAACGTATACACTCCTCTCATTCTCAATCATCAAATTATTCAAACCACTTTGCTCAACACAATCAACAATTGCCAATAGTGAAAAGTTCTACACATACACACAGAAACAACATTAATTATTTTACCCCAGTTATTATCAATGCTAGATCCATTTTAAACAAAATCCATATTTTAAGAAGCTATGCATCTATCCACTCTCCAAGCGCAATTTTACTAACTGAATCATGGTGTTATGATTTTATCCCCGAGTTCAAAATATCAATCAATTTTTATAACATGTTCAGACAAGATAGAACTAAATATAGAGGAGAATTGGATGTATTATCTACGTTAAGAACTCCTTCCCCTCATCACACTACGATTTACCCATTAACAATAAACAGGACATTATAGACGTTTCAATAATTCTGAACGATAACCTTAAACTACTATTAACATGTGTCTATAATCCCCCCAAATTCTTTGGACGCACATTTGGACAATCTTATTAACATGTTCAACTGCATATCCAGTCAACTATTTAATTATTTCCTTACTGGAGGTATCTTTAACTTACCTGAAATACAATGGTCCTCCTTAACCTACCCACCCAAATATGACAAATTTGTTAGAACTACTTTGTTGCAAGATTGGACTTAACACATACACAAACCAACTAGACAACTAAATACTTTAGACCTAATATTTACTAAAAATATAGTAGTAAAGCACATCAACATAAACAACCCTCCCAGGATGTAACCACAAAGTAATTTTATGTTTCTTTCATTTCCATAAACCGACCACAAAAGTATTAGCTAACTATTACATTGATTTTAAATCACCTGATTGGTCCCAAACAAATAAACTTTTTGATTATTAAATTGGGATAAATTATTATTATCAAATGATGTTAACCTTATTAATCAAGAACTTATTGCAAATATAAACTATATGGTACATAATTTATTCCTCACTCGCAAACGTTATGATACCCATGGTAAGTTATGGATGCCTAAACATATCAGGATAAAATTAAAAAACTAAATACAAAATATTTATTTTTTTTATTTATTTTATTTCATGTTTTCTACTTCAAATGTTTTACAAGAAACATCTTTCAACAGTGGACATTTTAGCAAAGCCGAACGTGGGCCCGCATTTTAGTGCCGGTGATGAGATTCGAACCCATGCCCACGGAGGACCGGAATTTCTTGGAGCGCTGTACCGCTAGAATATTATAGAAGCAAATGCTTTAACACATTTGTCAAAATACTTTAAATACATGAAAAGCTAGAACAACACCGTATACGTACCCTAATATCTGAAGAACATACAGCTTTACAAAAAAACATCACTGAAAACATATTAAAAATTCATAAATTCTGAACTAAATCGAAAGATCCCATACCCCATATTTTTAAACGCAATGGACAAATCCTATTCGATAATGTGGATATATGTAATGCATTCAATGGCATCGTTTTCCTCAAAAGTACTCTTATACATTCAACAACAATATCTCTTTAAACGAAACAAGAAACATAAATTCCTTTAAAACAACGATTATTTTTACCCCAGATAACAATAAAAAGGAGATCCAATCACTTAAAAACTCTAACAACCCAGATCCGAATAACATCACGACAAACATAATAAAATATGGTCGCCAAGATTTTCACTTCATATTAACTAAACTATTTCAAACTAGTTTTAGAAATAATATTTATCTAGAAAGCTGGAAGCAATCATATATTACGCCCATCTTCAAATGCGGTGATAAAGCTAATTTGAATAATTATAGACCTATAAACATTACCTCAATAATCTCTTGCATCATGGAAAAAATAGTTAAGTCTGAAATCTTAAATCACTTGACAAACAATAATTTACTAAATCCATCCCAACGTGGATTTACTCATAAAAAATTAACGTCAACATGCCAGATCAAGTTCTTTGACTATGTCACAAAAAAAGAGACAAAGGAAAATCTATAATTGTCCTGTGCATTGACTTACGAAAAGCATTTGATAAAGAACCTCACAATAAGTTTATTCAAAAAATTAATTTATATGGCATTCTTGACCCACTATTTTCTTGGTTAAAATCGTTTCTTACAAACAGAACCCAAGTAGTCAAAATTCGAAATCAAGTATCAAAGCCTCAACACATTAATAGTGGGGTCATACAAGGTAGTGTATTAGGTCCTATCCTCTTTTTTATTTTAAATAAACAAATAATAAAATGAACATTGTTTACCGTTTTCCAACTATTGTTTATAATTTTTATACATTTCTCTTTATATAACCCCCAGTTTACTAATAATCCAATTATGACCAAACATTTTTCAAATTATTTATAGTTCAAATTGTGCGGGCAAATACCAACAAACTAAAATTGTTCATTTTATTATTTGTTTTTATTTTTAAAATGTGTATAACATTATCAATATTAATTTTATTTTAATATATATAAATAATTATATATATATTAACATATTAAAATTTTTTATAGTTTGTGATCAGACCTGTAAATTGGTTTGTACCTCAAAAAATGCAATACTGTAAATGCTTTTTTGAGTAATAAATTATTATTATTATTATTATTATATACAATATTATATAATAAATAAAATACAATTACAATTTTGTTAATATCTACTGTTAAAAAAAATTGCATAAAAAAGTTTAACTTGTTCAAAATTACAAATCGGGTAAAATTATTAATATAAAATATAACGTCAAATATGAAAAAAAACAGATTGTTGATATATTTTTGTTTTATCTTATATTGAACAATAAACTGAATATAATCACACAAATCTTTAATTTTAGTATGTTTATTAATGTTGCGCTTTAGCATATTAAAAAAACTTTTAATAACAATAATATCCGAGCTGTTAAGTGGCAATTGAGTAAAAGATAGTTTTTTTACGTTAGCCCCTCTACTGTTTAAATGTAAATATAAAGCAAATATAATAAAGTTAGATAAATATGACGTTACTTTCTTTAACGTTTGACATGGAGCATTGTCCAAAAAACATTAGTAAGCCCGGTATGACTGTGTTGCTTTTTATTATAAAAAACATCTTTTATTAGTGAAACAAAATTTTCACTATTTAAGATACCGGATATAATTTTCCATTTAATAGGTTTATTATACTTAATACGAAACCAACACACTGCTTGTCGAGAGTAGACTTTTTTCTAACTATCGGAAATAAATGTTTTTAAAAAATTAGGCCAGCATAGCACTTTATTTTTATATCCAAATGGTTTATCCCAAATTATTGTTTTATCAACAAAATACATCAAGCGCCAATAAAACAATCTTTGTTTAATCCACGTGTTATAAAAGACAAATCTAAATTTTTTTTTTTATATTAACAAATGGTTTAACTATTGGCAATTCACGTGTTAAACCAAATTCTCTTAAACGGTTTTTTACCATCGAATAACTAAATAATTGTAAATTATTTTTTACATAATTTGAAATTACCTTGTAATTTTTTTAAAATTTTATTTAAATTTTTCGATTATCTGTCTTACATGTTTTTTTTTCTTCTAACATTATTATAGTTTCTTGGTTTTTGTTTATTCAAAACACGATAAATTGTTGTTAAACTTACTTTATACAATTTCGCTAATTGTTTAGGCAAAAATCCACAGTTGTTTAATTTTTTTATAACATGGTGTTCATTGTCATTAAGATGGTAATTTTTTCTATCGTTGGTATTCATTTTACAGAACGAAAACAAATAAGGAAATTAATCTGATTCTCAAGGTCAATTATAATTTAAAATCATAATTTTTTTTAGATTATTAAAAAAAATTATTTTAAAAAAATTTTGTAAAATATAATTTTAATTAATTAAATTTTAATTTTAATTAGCATTATGACGGTACAACTGGATAAAAGTTGAATGTATAAATTTTATTTATTAAACGTTGTTTATTTTTAATGAAATTAAGCACACAAATTAATAATCGGTCATTTATTATAAAAAATGATATAGATTCAATTTATTATTCACGTTTATATAAGCGTTGTTATTAAAATATGCTATTTTGGATGACTTATTGTGTTTAAATAAATATTTTTACATAAATATAAAGCACCTATTACATATTTTACATTATTTTAAATTTGTAACATTTATTTTTACTAAAAAATAATTGAGGATAACAAATTAAATTAAGTTAGTATTTTTTCTGAATTTTTAACACGAATTTATTTAGTGGCTATACAAACACAAGCCATCTATTTGTCTTTTAATACTTTAGTGTAAATTATAGATAAAGCAATTAATTGACTATAAAAAATAGATATGTTTTGTATTTTTTATTAGATACAATATATATTTATAACATTATACAATTTTAATTATTAGATATATTTAAAATTAAAATAATATTTTTGTTTTTTATTTAAATTCAATATTGAAGTATATGTAGCACTTGCTTTTTATTATGGGCATATTTAACACTTATTATTAAGTACCTTAAATAATAAATATTAAGTGCGCGAAAATAAAAAGCTTTTTTATTAAAATTACAAATTTTAAAACGGAAAATAAAAGTCAACCTTATGCTTAAATTTATTAAAAAATAGTTTTACAATTAAAAAACAATTGTTTTAACATTGTTTATATAAAAAAAATTTAAAATCAATTGATTATTGACTATGTAAAAATATAGCTTAAATGTATAAATATATGTATAAACAGTTATTTTATTTTAATTATTATTATTTTTAAAAATTAAAATAATATAAATTAAAAAATATTTTTTATAATATTTTGTAAATAAATTACATATTTTAATATTTAACAAATTTTAACTAGAAAAAGTTAAAGTTAAAGCATCGCATTACCAGCGTATGTATCAAGGTTATATATTTATTGAAAAAACGTGGCAAATCAATTAAATTTTTATACTGTGTAAAAAATTGGTTATTTTAAAACTATACATACATTTAATTTACAAACAAAAATATTAAAAAAAATTAATTAGAATGACATATTTTGCCTACTGCATAAATCAATACTTTACATATTTAAAAATAAATTCATTATTACATAGTGTATTTTTAAAAACATTGTTCTAAAAATTTAAAATTAAATAATTTTTATAAGAAAATGTTTTTAGTTATTAAATATGATTAAAATATCATCGGTTAATTTGAAAATATTTAAAATATCGATTATTACATTATGTCATAATATTTCATTTTGATTATAAATAATTTAAAATATATGTTTTATGTATTAATTAAGATTTTATGTATAAAATAAAATAAAATCATTAATGTAAATTAATTTAATTTAAAATATTTATTACAATACACGTAATTCTGGAAAACCAAACTTAAAATATTTTTTACATATAAACTATTTTCTATTAATGAATGTGTTTAAAATATTATCGACTAACTTGACTACAATAAACAGGTTGTTTAATTATATTACTTAAGATTATTTTTGGGTTTTTAAATATAAAACAAAATAATTTATTAGTGCAATTTAGGAGTAATTTAAGTTAAAATATGTATTACAATTTAAGTAGTGAAATTAACATCTTCTTTTATACAAAGAAAATGTATATTTTATATATTTGTTAAATTATATTTATGTACATTAATGCTTTATTTTATTTTTAATATTAAAATTATATTTTAAGTAACTTATGTGTTTTTTATTTTGTAAACAATTATTTGATTTATTTGAACAAATAATATATCGTTATTAATAGAAGTTTAGTGAAATTGACTCCAAATTGTAGGCGGCGTAGCCTCTTTTCACTAAACGCGAGATGAGGCGGTTTGATGATAACAAGCGACGTCGCTTGTTGTAGAAGGTTGCGTTAATTACTGGACCCAGTCGTTGACTCCTTCCGAGTTATCTTACGTTTGTACTAATTACTTAAAGTAATGAATAAGAACGCAAAGTCGTGACTGAAAAGAGTATATTGCCAAATTACAATCTAATCGTGGGGAAAAACCAAGATGGAAACTGGAAAGGAATGGATTGCAGACAGGAAGCGGAAGTTCTCAATGGCGGAACGGTTGTTTTTATAGCCGTTCCCACTGATATGTACCATTGATACATTCAAACAAAATTGTCAACATTCGAAGAAAATTAATTGCCAAAAATTAAATGTTAATTTTTGATAATAGAAAATAATATTGTTTATTATTTTTGACTTCGAAATATCTTCGTCGATTTTCACCGCTACAGAAGTATATATTATGTGTATTTTAGTGCATATACATTTTTGATATATTTTAAACAAATTATATTTACTATCCCTTATTATGTTTTAGTTTTGTTTATTTATTTAATTTAATAATTATTATTTTAAGTATTTTAGGTAAAACATTTAAAAAAAAACTGTACCTAGTTTGGACCTAAAACAATTAAATAAACATTATTCCGGATAACAACGGCAAATAAATAATGACAATTGTTAATCATTATATATTTTTATAATTTTTACTTTGACTAATAAAAATAATATTAGTGTAAAACTGTTTATTTTCCGTAAACGTGTTGATAAAATTACAACAACCAATAAAAAATAAAATTACCATTGTTTATTGTCAGTTTATTGAAAGAGAATTACAATTTAGAAAAATTAATGCAATTTTATTTATTATTTAAAATTGTCAAATTATTAATTACAATTATTTTTAAAATTATTGTACTACAAATTGTGACATAAGTAACTCAAATGTTACTCTACTAAGATATGTAGATATATGTACGACTTGTTACTTATCTTAGGCATATATAACAATAATACTTTATACATTTAATAATATTTGGAAAAACATTTGTAATGTAATAAGCAATAACATTTGTCTCAGCAATAAAACACAATACAATTATTGTAAAACTTTAAAATACCCAGTTAGTTAGTTTAAAATAGTCTTATTTACTAAAATATTCAAATTATTATTACTATTATTACAAAACTTTTTTGTTTCAAAAATAATAAAAATACGGCAATAAAACAACAAAAATATTAGCAACTAAATTTTGTACTTCAAAAAAAACAAACATAAGATAACAAAATGTTTCTATGTATTTAAACATTCTGCCAAATGTTTTACTTGATCTCATAAAATATTTTTTTTAATTAGATCTTTTTGAGCAATTGCAAAAAAATTTTTTTAACTATAATTTATAACATCATACATTTTTGCAATAAAACATAATACCATCATTTACTAATGCTTAAATCAAAAACACATATTTCGTTAAAAAATATTATTGACTAAAATACTGCAATATATAAAATAGATGTTACAGATTTATTATTTCAGTATTTAAAACTTGAGCCTCGGTTTTTAATAACTTTTTGTAATCTTTTTGAATAGGAGTCGACCATTATATTAATACTATTTTTTGTAATACGAATGTGTATAACAAAATCGTTTTTTGTTTTTAACAACATTTTATTGTCCAAGGGGTTAACTTAGAGTTTGAAAACACTAAAACATTTAATAAATCTAGACTATAGAAAGGCAACTAAACAAAAGTTATGCCTTTTGCAGTCTAAATATACAAATAATATTGTAAATTAACATTTATGCTAAAAAACACATTACGTTTTTATTTATAAGCTGGTGCGTTATTCTGAATAATTGTTAAATGCCCTGATGTATTTTGTAGCAAATCGATGTTAAATTTTTTTTATAACTTTTAATAAATTGTCTGCTATTAAAGTTATTACTTGTACGTATCTAGTTTAATGTTTGATTGCAATTTAAAAGAAAAAATGTTTTAATGCAGAATGGATATGCCATTTTACAAGCAACGCAAGTGTTATTAATAAAAAAAATTTTACCATAAAGCATTCTTAAATTTTCTATCCACGGTTTGTTTTGGTAACGGTTTTATTATTTATTACTCTGTAAACAGTAAATAAGTGTATTTCAAAAGTTTTAGCAATAACTTTCGATTTTACATTATCTTGATATGTACTTTGAATTTTTTTGTATTGATCAGCCCTTAAAAATAAACTTTGATTTGTTTTAGGCATTTTAAAATTAAGTTATAATTAATTTTTCCAGATTTAGCTCAACTTCTATTTATGTTGTATATTAGAACGCACTTTAAATATTAAGTATGAGTAACCTTTCTAATACCAAAAAAAATAATTTTGTTAAAAAATGTTGAGATAAAGTTCACAAGACTTTCCTGGGCTTTCCAACATTACCTCTATAAAGATAGAATTTTTAGTCTTAACCTTTTTCTATTGACAAATAGGAGATTTCAAGGCGATTAAATTTTATTTTAACAATTATTTAAGTTTGACACATTATATCCTCGCTTTACAAAATTAAATAATTACCGTAAAAGACATACATTTAAGTTGCTTAAGCCCTGGGTAAACAAGAAGTTTAAACAATATTTATTCTCTTGTCAATTAGTTTCTGCTTAAAAAACCTTCTAGGACATATTGTTAATGCTCCTAATCTCCACGCTTTTAAGTTGTTATATATTAAGTGTGTCCTACCTAAATACGTTTATTAATTTAAACTAAATGTTTCAATTTTTTAATGCTGTTGCATTTTTTAAATTATTTATTTTTATATTTATTTTGTTTGATATTTAATATTTATAAACTGAGGACTATATGTAATTTTTTAAAAATTAATTTGTGTGTTAACCTGTAACCTGTAATAAACAGAATGTAACATTAATAAAAAAATGACTAAATTGAATATTACATTACAGTAAAAATTAATGTATGTTTATTCTTTAAGAAAGCAAAATAGTTTTTAAAAAAAATGCTATTCAGCCAATAATTGACTATTGCTGCTTTATTCACGACTTTACATCAAAACCAAATTTAATAAAAATTGAAAATGTTCAAAGATATTTTACAAAAATGATAATTGGTTTTTCATTAAATATAGACTACAAAGAAAGAAATCAATTGCTCAATCTTGAGCCTCTATGGCTAAGAAGGATCTAAATAAATTTGTTAATATTTTATAAATCAATTTTCAGTAATAATTTGAACTATTCAATAAAATGTTATGCAAACAAATTTAAACGTAAACTAAAAAATAAAAAATATACAGTACGTAAATTGCATCATAAATCATCCCTGAGAACAAAATTTTTTTTTTATGTTTCCCTAAGGTTAAAAATTTTAAATTATGTAATTTTTTTTTGCAAACGGCCTCACTCAGCTCTCTCCCATATTGGTTACTTTTAATTTTTTTTTAACTAAGGAAGACATTATAAATATACAGTTAAATGTTTGCTTTACCTTTATAGGAATTTATTTCTTAAAATATTTTTTTAAGGACAAACGTTTTTTTAGGACTCTAACTACTTTAGATAACATAATTCCTATAGTTCGACTTACCTCATTAAGGAATATTAATAATAATATACCACATTTTTGGCTTTTACCTAAAGTCATACTACTTCCGCAAATTTTATCGGTTTAGGCAATTATCCCCTTTTTTTCCTTTGTTTTTCCATAAAAGTACACTACAAAAACGCATTAAGTCTACTCAATAGATTATCTGAACTACAAAAACTAGTTAGAGTCAACTATCCTTACATTGTTGGAATTACAGAAACGTGATTTTCAGAAAACATACTTGACAGTAAAACACCCCTCTTAGGTTATAAAATAACTAGGCAAGACTCAAATAAAGATAAAATGGGGGTTGTTTCTTTTGTATTTAAAACGACTTATTTTATACTATTGTATCAAAACACTAAAGCATTTCTTAGAAAAAATATGAGTTTATGCATCTGGCATTAGGTTCATATATTTAATGCTCTTTATTTTATTGTCCTTGTTTATTATCCAAAACATGTAATAAGGTTTCTAAACTTAAACGTTGCCTTTCTCTTCTCTACAAACATTAATTTTTAATAAAGGATTTCAACTGCCCTTTTGTTAACTGGCGGTCTCATTCTGATTTTAATTCATTTGAGAATACAATTTTAAATCTTTACATTAAACATGCTCTTATTTAGCATGTTTTATCACCTACTGGATACAGGTTTGGCGACTTTTTTTTATGCCTTGACTTTGCTTTTACCAATAAATCCTTTTTTATACCTACTCCCTCTTAAGAAAAATAATTATATTCTTTTGTTTATTAAAGTGAACCTTCTCTCATGTAGTTCAAGAAACAAACAAAAACACCTTACGCTTATCTCTAATTTTAGGAAAACTAACTTTAGGAAATTTTGTCAATTCTACTCTTTGACCGACTGGAGTCCTTTATACGATAATAATTTAGAATAAACTTGCTTACACTTTGTTAGTTTTATTAAAGAATGCATCCACAAGTTTGTTCATTATTAATTTTTTTTACACTAATCCAAGGCTTTCTAAAAAGGTTGTTTATTTAATCTAGAGACGGAACAGAATTTTCTACCTTTAAAAATCTACTGAGCTCCTCTGTTTCTATTACAATTATATTTTAATTAGGAATTAATGCTCCAAACTAATTAAGTCGCATAGAGATTATACAATCCGCAAACGTCTAATTAAAGCCAAGGACAACAAAACCACCCTGTTTAATTTTATTAAGAACAAGCGTGCTTTCAAAATGTTTTTATCTTGTTTGCCAAACGTTACTGGTTTACTTTTAAAAAGACCTCGATTAAACTATATTTTATAAATAAACACTTACCTGGTTTACCTAAAATGGTTATCACAAAATATAATTATAAATACTTTATTTAAACATACAAAAAAATATTAATAATTTAAAGACAAAACATTATATACAGAATATTGTAATTATTTTTATTATATACATGTTTAAACATATTTAATTATGTACAGTAATTGCAACATTTATTACATTATTTCAAATGCAATAATTAATGAATGCAATTTATATAATTATAAAATAAAATAAATATAAGTAATTGTATTTTTACTAACCAACGTCAACCATACAATTTATAATTAAAAATAAAAATTTAAATTTTTTTTGTTTTGTTTTGTTTCAAACACATCTCAGAATATTTTTAATGCACGTGCCCGCTTATGTACTGCTTTAAAATAAAACAGGTAAATTAAATAACAGACCAAAATTTAGCTACATGTAAGTAATAAAAACAATAAAAACCCTAAATGTGCGTTATAATTATGTTTTTAATTATTTATTTTAAAAAAGCTTTTGGTAAGACTAAAACACATGAAATGTCTACAAGATAGTTTTGAAATATAATCATTACAATTATTCCTATATACTTATTCCAAAATTAATTACTTTAGTAAAAAATATGTTTTATTAATTTAATCAAATACAAATTGGACATAATATTAATTAAATAATATTGTAATGTAAAACTGATATAAATAATTAAACAGTGTTAAATCAATGCTTAAGAAATTAATATTATATTTAAACATAAATTATTAAGACTAATATTTCATAAACAAAAAATAATGTATCTCAGTTTTTACTAACTTTTCTTATTTGTTATTTTCAAACAGTAGTTGCAAATATACTAAAATTATTTAAAATACAATAAATGCAATTTATATAAAGCATTATTACTATAAAAATACTTGTACCCTTAGGGCCTAAAAGTTCAACATAACAATTGTAAATAAATAAATAAAATATTTCCGATATGGTTTTACAATATAAACAATACAGATTTTATGTTTATTTATTTTTTAAATACTTATTTTTATACCATTTTATTCTAATTATTACAATTAAAGAAACACTAAAATTATAATTACAAAGCAATTATTTAGATTGCACGGAATTTATGGAATAATATTTACTTAAATAAAAATTAATATTATATTCAGATATAAAAAAATTGTATAAAAGAATTAAGCAGTAAATACTAAATATATAAAATATATATTAAATCAATTTATTTTTAAAAATATTTATATGTACTTATTTAAGGAAAATATGAGTTAATTTAATTATATAAAATTGTATAAAATATTAATTATATGTTAAATTCTATATAATATATGTATGTAATTATTAATATATGTAATTTATGTAAAGCAATGTATTTATAAAATAATATGTACCTGTTTCACTTAGTACTCAAATATAAAAATTATAAAACATTTACCATATTTAAAAAATAAAAAAATAAAATATATAGAATATTTATAAAATTGTTTTGTAATATAAACATTACAAATCTTATTTAAAGCAATGGGTTCTTTTTATAATTCCAAACAAAAATAATAGAAAATGTAAACTGTGAGATGAATTTATTTCGTATATTCTCTTCAGTCACAAATATATAAAGTAAACTGATAGATACAGTGGGAGGTGTAAAACATTGCTTTAGCTGTTTTTACTATGTTATCAACGTACCGTTTGTATACAACCACTAAACTTAGCTTAGTCGTAATATCTGTGTTTGTGTATGTTCAAATGTTTATATGTATGTAACAAACAACTATATATATAAAGTGAATTAAATTTACAATTTAAGTCTTTTGATTTATTTATTTTAAATTATAAAAATCTCGATGCAATACAAATTTTTAAAAAATAAACTCAAAAAAAAGTTTTTTATTATTAGCATCATTAAAACGCAAAAAACGTTCTATCACAAGTCAAAAGTTTTAGTAGATTAATTTTAGTTCGTGTTATTTTTTTAAAAATCTTTAATTGAACAATATATAAAAACGCCACAAACAATGTTTCACGTTATTAAATAATTATTATTTATGTGCCAAGTAAAACTTATCTAAATTTTTAACTACTTTATAAAAAAATTTGTCATGACACCAATAAGCAATTATCAAACAAACAATTACAAGCAAACGTTGACAATAAATAAATTAATTTTAACAAAATTATAAATTTATTAGACCTGATTTTAAATAAAAAACACTTAAAATTTCTATTATTTAGTATAATTTTTAAAATTAAACTTAACAAATAAACATCAATCAAGAAAAACTTAAATTAAAATATTTTTATGGTTAAATTAAAACACATAATTTAGTCAATTTTGATTAGAAAAAAATAATTTAAGTTTAAAATAATAGAAATAACTTATTGATCCCATACATGAAAAATATTACAATTGTGTCAATTACAACAAAAATATATTGAAGCTTTAAATTAAATAAAATACAATAATCCAATTATTCTTAAACTAATTAAAGTCTCTTAAATAGTTAATATGAGTATAACCTACACATTAAAAATACTAATAGAAAACTGCACAAATAACCAAAATACAAATACCTTTGTAACAAAATTAAACAAAACATAAAAAATTAATAAAAAAATAGTTGAAATATTTGTAGTAGTCTACAAAATGCAAATAAATGCCATCCAAACATAAGAACAAAACATAAACTTAAGAAGAACAACACAGTTCAATTTTCAAACATATCACTTTTGTAAAAAATTAATAAATGGTTTACCATTAAACTACTTATTATTATTATTATTATTATTATTATTATTATTATTATTATTATTATTATTATTAAGCTTTAATATCTCACTAGAGATACATTCAGCATAAAATACATTTTTACCATCAATATAAAAAAAAAGTAGTAGTATAAATAATGGGATCAAAATGAAATAGAATGTCATATGTTAATGAATATAAATATAGTCTATATAGTATGCATGTGATTTTAAAAAAAAATATTCAAAATTGCTGTACATAGAATGAGTCATTATAAGGCACAACTTGTACTGTGAGATGTCCAAATTAGTTCAAATGAATGCGTAGGTGGAACAATTCCTACTTTGATAGGTTTCTTAGTAGTTCAATTTTGTTTAATTCTGGATTGGTTAATACTCTGGATAAGTAGGGCAGACATGAATTTTTGTATTGATTAGTTTTGGCTTTCATGTGCAGGTAAGTTCTTCTTGTTTTTCCAGAAGCTTTAAAATTGTTAAAAGCTGCATGTAGCGGGTGATTGTTATTATTTTCAATCCTTGATGCTAATTGTATACAGGATTTAAAATGTTTATCAACAATATCATTCAATAAAATAGAATATTTGATTCCTGAAGATTTTGATACCAATGATATGCATCTTTTTAAAATAATGTAATCCTTTTTTTATTAACCAGGAAAAATTATGGGTGAGCAATATAATATCAAAGGATAAAAGCATAATGTAATGAACAATTTAGTAATATAATTGTTAACATTTAGTTTAATATCTGCATTACACCAGCTTTAAATTAATTTAACACAAAGTTGCACACGTCAACCATGCACAAAAAGGTTTTTAATAACACAAAACAATACAATAAAAAACATAATTACTAGACATGTTAATCAACAATAAATTTTTCACAAAATATATTTAAAACCACTCCGAACCATACATAAATCTAAGCACAAACATAAACAAAAAATGCCGGTTTACTTAAAATAACCATTTTTAAGAAATTACATTATGAATTTTCTTAAAATCTGGTTAAAAGCAACTATAAACAATATTTTATTAATCTAGCCAAATATTAAATCAATTTCAAAAATTAAACAAAAGTTAATTAATTCTTAACTTTTAAATAAGTTAAAATTTCTTGAACGTATTATAGTTATATTTTAAAACTAATATATATGCACAAAAATAGTTTGTTACTAAAATAAACTTAGCTTGTGTTTGTGCATGTTTGTAAATTGTGCTAAGTTAAATGTCATTTGTACCCCTTTATATATATATATATATATACCACAAATTTCTATATACGACATTAATCAATTTGAATCTCGGTAGGCATGGGTTTTAATCATATCACCAACACTAAAATGCGGGCGTATGTTCGGTTTTGCTAAAATATTTACTGCTAAAAGATATTTCACGTAAAACATTTAAAGTAGCAATCAAAACAATAATTAAAAAAAATATTACAAATTTTGTAATAAAAAATTAAATCGATCTTGTGCTTAAAATATCACAAATAATTTTATGATTTTTTTGGAATTAAATTTGTTTTAAAATTGTTTATCTTGGTTTAACGGTATAGCACTCGATTTCGGACCTTGGTAAGCATGGGTTCGTATCTCATCATTAGCACTAAAATGCTTACCCATGTTCGGCTTCGCTGAACTGCATATTGTTAATAAATGTTTCTTGTAAAACATTTAAAGTAGCAAGCAAAAAAGTTATGATTAAAAAACTAATTAATTATTGTTTATTTAAAAATACAGTGTACATTTGTATGTATATGTGTATGCAGTTATTTTATTTTAAAATTATTATTTTTACCAATAATTTTTTTTAATATTTAATAATTATTTTGTAAATACATTACATATAGTGTTATCTAATAAATTTTAACTAAAAAAAATAAAAGTTTAGGCAGTTTTTGTATCAAGGTCATGTATTTATAAAAAAATGTATTGCGTCAATTAAAACTTCATATTGTGTAAACAATAATTATTTTTAAAACGAAAACATATAAAAAATAATTAAATGCATATTCTGTATTGTGCAGTAATATTATTAGTAATGCATGCATTTAAATTAATTTTTATTAAATACTTATTTTTTATGATTTTTGGTTGTTATTTCTTGTTGCGCATTTAGTTTCTTAATTTATGTTATATTTTTATTGTTATATTTTTAGTGGGTATCATAAAGTGGTTAAGCAAAAACCAAAATAGGTTAAATCAGCGATTTGAAAATGTTTTAACGATAAACATTTAACCATAGTTAAAGCATAGAACGAGCGTACATGTAAGCAAAATGCGATAAAACGTTAATTGAATCACTGCGGTACACTTGGGTGACGTGTTGATTAATAGTTGCTTATTGTTAATGCGCTTGCTAGTTGTTTTGTGGCGTCGTTTTTGGTGTTTTTGTTGTTTTAGTGTCGTTTATTGTGCATTCTGTGGTGCCCAATTTTTGAATCGATCCGATTTGTATAAATCGTGCCTTAAAACTTTATTAACGTTTTTGGTATCTGTGTCATCTGTGCAACCTGAATTGTACAGCTGATTAATCAAGTGCGAATTGCATGATTCGTATTTAAAACTTTTTATTACTTTTTAAACTAATTATCACTTTGTTTTGCATTGTGATATTTGCTTTTTACTTTATTTCAACAGTCATTTCAGTTTCTTTCGATCTAATAAAAACATCCCAAACCGCTCTTTGCGGAAAACGGGGGTGTGGTAAGTCGGTCAAGTCCGGTATGTTTTGTTCTGAGTGTCACACCTGGTTTTATGAAAAGTGTACTGGTTTTTCAAATTTTAATTACACAGATTTAGTCAACAATAGCGTCGATTTCAACTGTTACGAATTATAAAAACATTGTTTCTAAGTTGATCAATTCCTGTCTCCCTTCGGCTCCTAAAGTTAAGATAACACGTATGTCCTGCAAGCGTCCCCATACCTTTCCTCCTATTATTTTTAGCTCTACCCCATGTGTCGTTTCTAATATTTTAAACATGTGGCCCTCAATACGCAAAAATTTTTCAGAAATCCGTCTCCATAAGAACCATCCTATGGCGGATAGGTTGGGTAAATCTCTTATCTTACCCACAGCATTTGCCCCAAACTCGCGGCTATCACAATAGTTAAGCTTACTCTTCTTAAAATAAAGGATACTTTTACACTTTTTTCCATAACCCAGAATTTTTTCTTCCCGCCCAGGAGTTGCGTCCCATTTTACTATCGCCTAAAAAAATTAGAACAGTTATTAGCTTCCCCAACCCCGTCCTCCTAAATATTTTTTATATTAACGCTTTTAGTTTTTCGAAATAGCTTACCAAATTAGATAGCCTAGCTGACAAATTTAATCCCCATATAATCGGCATCACTAAAACTTAGCTATCAAATAATATACATAATAATAAATTACTAATCCATGGCTACAACATTGTCCGAGGTAATTTACAAGATTATAGATGCGGGAGTTGTCTCTTTTATATCAAGAATAACATTAGTTTCTCTCCCCTTTCCTCCTTGGATTTTTCTAAACATGGATACGATCTTTTCTCTGTTGCAATCACCCTCTCCTCAAATAAATTTGCCCTCTTTTTTATTTTTTATCGTTCCCCTCCCTACTTGATGCTTCCAATAACTCCCTTTCCCAAAACCTTCACTCTGTGCTAACAACCAAACATAACTACCATATTCTAATGGGTGATTTTGACGCACAATTTCTGCTTATTCCTAATTTCCGTAAAGCCGACTTTGTAGGTCTTAAAAATTTCCTGACGCAACTCAACTGAGACCTCTCAAATAATTACTTTTATAAAGTGTTTTATTCCTTTCTGCATTCCTATCTGTTCCAAACCCAAAATTTCCCGCATTATTATCAGCATTATTAAGTCTTGCAACATGGCTTTTTATAAATAAAAATTGTCAGGACTATTCTTCTTCTTTTATTGCTACCTAGATATTTGTAGTAAATCTGTTGTTTGTTTCAAACGGCTTAAGAACCTTAAAATCTATTTACTCCTAGGCAATGCCAGATCGGATAATAGTCTTCTCTTCAAATTTATCGAAAACAAACGGGGGTACGACGTTTCCCTTCTTAAACTGAACGATAATAGCGGTTTATTTTTATCGCTCCCTAAAGTTTGCAATACTTTTGGTAAATACGCTAAGTCCGTTTTCAATCCCGATTTTTTAATTGGTTTTCTTCCTGATCCTGCCCTCGTTTCCGGTAGCCCCATTATCACTCCCCCTTTAGTATCCAAGTATTTGTCCTAATTTAAATTAACATTTCTCGGTGCTGACGATCTTTTTCCGAGAGTTCCTAAATAATGTGCATTCGAATTTGCTCATCCTTTTACTTACATCTTTACCCGCTCCATTCAGTTCGGCATTTACCCTGCAATTTGGAAGCTTGCTTTTATAAGTCCGGTTCTAAGTCTATGCCTAATAGCTTTAGGCCCATAAGTGTTCTGTCATGTTTCAGCAAAATCCTCAAGAAAATAATAAAATTTTATTTGATGGGTTTCATCACACACAACAACCTTATTAGCCCCGCTCAGCATTGGTTTATGCCGGGGAGATCTTGTCTTTCCAACTTCCTTGAATTTACCAAAAACATTACCCACAAGCTGAAACGTTTACCATCGGTCGACGTTATTTTTGAATTTTGCAAAACGTTTGACAAAGTTCCGCATTTTGCACTGTTTAGTAAACTCAAAGACTTCGGTATAGGTCCTCTTCTCTTATAGTGGATACACAACTTTTTTCCAATCGCCAGTTCAGCGTCAAATTAGGAAATGCATTTTCTTCCTCCCTACTCCAATTACTTCTGGCGTCTCCCAGGGATCAGTATTAGGGTTACTTTTTTTGTTATTTATATCAAAGATTTGCCCTTGGTTGTTTATTTTGATATCTTTCTCTATGCTGACAATGTCAAAATTTGAGGCTCCAACCCTGAACAATTGCAACAGGATATCAATAACATCCATCAATGGTCTCTTAATAATGCTCTTTTTCTAAACATTTTTAAATGTAACCACTTTTTTTTTGAGAAATTTTCTGGGAATCAGTTTATATTTCCTAGTTTCCAAAACATTACTAGAATTGACACAGTTAAAAATGTAGGTGTTACTATTAACCCTTCCCTTAGTTTTTTGCCCCATCATAATAGAGCAATTTTAACCTGTTATCGTCTTACTAAGTTTTTTAGGCGTAATTTGGGGAATATTCTAGTTAGCTGTACACGACTCCTTTATCAACTTTATATTAGACTTCATCTTGAATACTGCATTTAAGTGACTTCCATACTTCTAAGAACTAATATCGTCAAACTGGATAAGGTCTAAATAAGCTTTACCAGGCTGCCGCGCGCTTTTAAAAGCGTCCCCTACCCTAAGCGGCTAGAAACCCTTCGTTTCTTTTTTTTGAACGATAGAAAACTCCGGGGCTACCTCATCTTAGTTTTTAAACTCATTGAAAAGACCAGTTTAAGCATTTTTTCACAATTTCTAGCGACCCTCGTAGAAGACACCCTCTCAAGCTCTCTAAACCCCGCGTTTAATCCTGTATAAGTTTTTATCACTTTTTTATAGAGTTATTTCCGCTTGGAATACTTTGCCCCCGCACGTTGTGTTAGCCCTATCTATTTAAACGTTTAAATTGGCATATGATAAGCTTTTACTTCTTAATTTTACTTAACTCTTTTATTACCCTTTTATTTTTATTTACTTATTTTTGTAATTATTTTCTTATTTAATTCGTGTATAAACTTGAAACCTGATAATTTACGTATAAATATACATTATTTTTATATGTTAAACATAACAATCATATTATTATGTAAAGTAAAAACATTTTTATAACCATAATGTAATAGTAGCTTATGAGCGACTGTACTATTCTAAGCAAATTTAAAACCAGATTATTAAAAATACCTTTTTTATTTTTACGTTTGTCATACAAAAAAACTAAAATTGTTTTTTACAAGCAATTACAATGTGTGTTGATTAGTGTTAATAATCTTGGTTTGCAATTATAATACAAAATACAAAAGCAGATCTTAGTCACTTTTTATGTTTGTTACTTTAAATATTTTACTAAAAACATCTTTTAGCAGTCAGCATTATAGCAAAGCCAAACGTGGACCCGCATTTTAGTGCCGGTTGTGGATTTCGAACCCATGCCTACAAAGGTTCAACTTTGAGTGTTATTCCGCTAAACCACCCGGGTACAAAGTTTAAATTGTATAATTTATAATAATAGTTATAATCTGTTGTCTTTTAGCAGTAAGTTTAACATGTAAAACAAAATACTGTCAAAAGATGTAAATATAATATGTTTGTTAAACTAACATTTAAGTTGTTGTGCTTAGAAAAAATAGGATCCCTTTACTATGTTTGAAATTGTCACAAAATTATGTTAGCAATGTCTGTTTAACAGCTTTTGTTTTTTATAATAATTAGTTTGTAATTATTTGGTCTACTAATAATTGATTATTAATTATTTAACAAAATTATGGCAGATTAACTAAAATATTAACTCAAAAAATTACAAATAATATTGTTCTAGTTTGAGAAATTATAAAAAGAATACAAAATATGACAACACGTTTTAATACTATTATTAATATTATTATTTTTATTATTATTATTATTGTTATTTATATTATTATTATTGTTAATATTATTATTATAAATAATATTAATTTTATTATTGTTATTATTATTTAGGTGATTAATTTAAATGTTTTAAATAGACACATTCATAAAATACAATGCAATTAACAGGATGTAACATGAATAAAAATATAAATAATGACTAAATTGCACAGCCCATTACACTAAAAATTAACGTATATTTAAAAATCATGTGCATAATAATAAACGTTAAGGAGCATGCTATTACTTTCAAAACATAATATATTTGGTAGTGTCTTAATATAAAAATAAACATTAAACAAATGTCTTATGTGTAAGTATGAGTAATAAAAAAATACCCGAAATAATAAATTAAAATCATTACTTAAAATATGAATAAACCTTTTTACTAAAAATACAATTACAGGGTTTAAAATGGTACTTGTCAGTGAACTCTTATTTTTTAATTTGTGCTATTTTAACTTAAAAGTTATATTTTTTTCAACTAAGTAATTATGCTAAAATAATATGGACTATCGATACTTAAAGTTAATTGTGTTTTCACTTTTTTATAATTATAAATAGTTAAGTGTCTTGGAATTTTTGGATAAATTGCATTCAAATTGGGTAAATGGTGATAGTCACACTTAAAAATTTTATACATATTAAGTTAAAAACATAAAACGGTTACGCAACACTAATTTCAAAAAAAAAAAATTTGTTTACATAAGTTTATAAATGTTTACATAACCCAGCACACGTCACTTCATACACTATATATAAAAAAAATTGATCAGTTTTCATATTTTATATGTATTGAAAATTTAACATTAATTATGGTGTGAAAAGATCAAAGAATATTTTTAATTACTTTATCTTTCATTTTTGTTTTATTAACCTATCTATCATTAAAATTAAACTTTTGACCTTGGCACAATTTTGAACATTTATCTTGTGTGATTACGATGAGTTTAAATAGTGGAAGCTATTTTTTAAGTGCTATAAATTACGAACAAATCAAAAAAAGTCATAATATGGGTTTGTCTGTTGAACAAATAGCGGAATTATTTTATATAAGTACGAGAACTGTATACCGTGTATTAAAAGATTATACACGTCCAAAAACACCAGGAACAGGACCTGTACCATCAACTAGTAAACGAGATGACACGTTTATTATTACCAAATTAAAAAAACAGAATGAAGCCAATTCAACAAATTCAAAAAGAAGAATTATCTAATTTTTCATATTCACTTATCCGTAATCGGATGAAATCGGCCAATCTGCAGTTAAGGAAAACGTTAAAAAAGTTTCCTTTAACTGCAGAACAGAAGAAAAAACGTGTGAAATTTGCAAAAACGTATGAAAACCGTCAATTATGTTTTTGGAGATCAGTTTTTTTACTGACGAGTGTGCTTTGAAGTATGAACCATGGGCAGTGCAGTCCACGGTCATCTGTGGTCCAGATTTTCCTCAAGATAACAATTGCATTGTTAAAAAAGTTGCCTATCCATCATGTCTTTATGGATATTTTGGAATCAAGTACGGGCAACTACCAAAATGGAGCCAAACAAGTAGCCATCTAAACAGCTCAGAATTTGTAGCTATTTTTAAGGAATTTTTCAAGTCTGAACTACGACAAAATGCTTCAGGGCATTTAGTGGTTGTTCAAGATAATGCTCCAGTGCATACATCCAAAAAGGTAACTTGGTTTTTATCATAATCTAAAAATTAACGGATTTTTTATTGTTTAGACGAAGGATTCTTTAAATAGCAAAAAGCTGAGCTTTGTTCAATTGCCTCCATACAGCCCGGATCTTAATGTAATTAAAAATTTTTTTAGTTATCTTAAACGTGAGGTGAATCGGACGGAAAATTGAGGCACACTCACCGAAAAAATTAATTATGTGTTGGATTATCGAATTCCACAGGATTATATCAACAATTTGGTCGATTCCTATCCAAAACGGTTAAAGGAAGTTATAAAAAAGCATGGCTATCCCTGAATTATTAATTTTGGACAATTGGTGATGTCTGCTTTATAGATATGTACATATTTTATAATATAATTTATTTTTAAGCAAATAACGTAGTAGTTTTTTCATGTTGTCGAAATGTGTAAATTCTGGGTTTTTTGGTCTAAGCGTAAATTTGATAATGCTATTTGCAAAAAAAAAATATTTTTAGTGTTTTGAATATTGATATTGCTAATGTGATGTTTAATGCTTATTTTAGTAAAATGTTGATGTGCCTAATATGCTTAAGTGATGTAAGGAAAGTTAATCAATTTCAATATGCTAATTTTGACAGCTCCTATTTTAGCCCCTGTATAACGAATGCCTAAAAATTGACTAATGAGTAAAATATTTTTTTTATTTTTATAAAAATCTTTGTTTTTAGTTGCAAAAATATTATGGAAAAAAATACAATATTATTGGATAAAAATGTGACTCTAAAATATGTGCACAAACACGAAAATTACATAACTGTTGATCAATCTATTAATTCAGCAATTGATTTAAAAAATTGTAATATTTTATTAAATATAAAATTAATTGTACATAAAACCCTGTTATCTGCATGCTTGAAAAGTTTGGCAAGTTTTTTTGATTGGAAACGTATACTAAAAATAGAAAAAAGATTAGATGACACCTTGTAAATCACTTTTGTTTTTTAACTAAAGTGAATTATTTACGTTTAATTTAATGGCATTGTGTTTAGGAGCATTTAGTTTAATAAGATGGTTTTGCAGATTGTTTCTGCATAAGCTATTAACAGACAAACAGTTTATAAAAAACGTTTTTTTATTGTTTTGTGTTTTTTCGATTTAATTTATTAAACTGGATACACAGTCAAGTGTAAAACTATGTTTTTTTAAATAAATTAAAATGGATTTTTGTTTAAGTAAAATGTAGTAATTATTTTACGCAAAATTAATTTTTCAGTCAATTTAAGGAGTATGAATATACTTAAAATTGAAAAAAATTGTTTAATTTTTTGTGAAAGTTTTCTACAATTTGGCACTTTTATTTTTGTTTATAAAGCTAGTTAATATTTATTTTAGTAAAAAAATATTACGAATCCACGTAGTTTCAGTATTTGTACAATTTATGACAATTTATGGAAGCAAATGGAAACATTGATATTTTGTAGAATTCTGCTCTACCACAATTTACTAAAACTTAAATAAAAAGCACATAAATAAAAAAAAACCTTATTAACTAAAATATATAAATATGTAAAGAAAAAGTTACAAACTGTATAATGTCAACAATTTAGAGAACATTCACTGTATTTAATAACTTTTGCTAGCCAATTTGAATCTCAGTTCATCAAGGTACTAAACAAATGCTTTAAAAATTGATTTTTAATAACACATACAATATTTTTAATAAGTAATCCGTCATTTTACAACTTGTTAACTTACCCTTTAAAAAACCAAACATAAAATTAATAACACTTAATTCCGGAATGTTGAGGATTAAATGTAAAAAAGTCCGTTTTTTGTTAATCAATGATTTTGCAGTTTAAATAGGTTAAATGGATAGTAAACTGTAAGTTATAGTAAAAGCAAATTATTATTTTGTTCACGCACATTGGAGCATTATTTTAAACATTTTACAAATTGTTTGAGACAATTTTCTAAAATTATATCTACATTAAATAAAAATAAAAAATCATTAATTTCTTACGGTTTTAGTTTTGATTTGTAGGAATCGCTTTTTGTAACTCTAAACATTTAATAGCACAGTATTTATGTAGATAACACACAAAAGTAACTTATTATGCATACATTGTAACGTTTAGCAAATTACACACTACAACTCCTATGCTAATTAATGTTAAAAACGTAGTTATTAAAGTAAAACATCTGTAGCAATCACATAACTCAAAAAATAACTCAGTTTAATCATAATATAAACAATATTATATAATAGATATAATACAATTACAATTTTATTAATATCTATTGTTATTATAAAAAATAATTGTATAAAAGTTAAACTTGTTCAAAATTACAAATCTGGTAAAATTATGAATACAAAATATAACGCCAAATATGAAAAAAAACAGAACACATAGAATATTTTTAGTTACCAAATGATTGATTGAATAATAATGAACAAAATGTTTAATAATTAATGTAATCGCCTTTCTTTTTAACCACTTAATCAAGGCGGTTTGGAATGCTGTCGATGAAATTGTTGATATATTATTGTTTTATCTCATAATAAACAACAAACTGAATACGATCACACAAATCCTTAATTTCAGTATGCTTATTGATGTTGCGCTTTAGCATACTAAAAACATTTTCAATAACATTTAGGTGGTAATTGAATAAAAAAATTTTTTTTGATTTTAGCCCTTCTAATGTCTAAATGTAAATATAAAACAAATAAAGTAAACCTAGGTAAATATGACATTACCTTTTTGGACGTATGACATGGAGCATTGTTCTAAAAACATTAGTAAGCCCGGTGTGAGTGTGTTGCATTTCATTAAAAAAAAATTCCTTCATTAATAAAACAAATTTTTCACTATCTAAGGTACCGGATATAATTTTTCATTTAATAGGTTTATTATACTTAATACCGAACCAACATATCACTTGTCGAGGGTGGGCTTTTTTTCTAATTACCGGAAGTAAATGTTTTTGAAAATTAGGCCCGCATAGTACTTTATTTTTATATCCAAATGGTTCATCCCGAATCATTGTTTCATTAACAAAATATACCGAGCGCCAATAAAACAATCTTCGTTCAATCCACTTGTTACAAAACATAAATCTACATTCTTTTTTGTTTTTTACTAATAAATGGTTTAACTATTGGCGATTCACGTGTTAAACTAAATTCTCTTGAACGGCTTCTTACCATCGAATAACTAAATTCTTGTAAATTATCTTTTACAATATTTGAAATGGGCTTGTTGTAATTTTTTTTAAATTCCATTAACATTTTGCGATCATCTGTCTTGTTTTTTTTTTTACTAACATTATTATAGTTTCTTGGTTTTGTCCATTCAAAACACGATAAATTGTTGTAACACTTACTCTATACAATTCCGCTAATTGTTTAGGAAAAAATCCGTAGTTTTTTAATTTTTTTATAATCTTTTTTATCGTTGGTACTCATTTTACAGAACGAAAATAAATAACGAAATTAATCTGATTTTTAAGGTCAGTTATAATCTAAAATAAAAAAATTTTCTTAAATTATCGAAAAAAAATTTATTTACAAAAAAATAATAAATAATTTTTTAAATATATTTTTAAGTATTTACATTTTAATTTTAATTAGCATTATGACGGTACAACTGGACCAAAGTTGAATGTTTAAATTTTAACTATTAAACGTTTATTTTTAATAAAATTAAGCACACAAATTAATAATCAAACAATTATTATAAAAAATTTTTAGATTTAACTTATTATCCACGCTTATATGACTGCTGTTTTTAAAATATGCTATTTTGGCCGACTGAGCGTCTTTAAATAATATTTCTAAATAAATATAAAGCATATATTACATATTTTACATTATTTTAAATTCTTAATATTTATTTTTACTAAAAAATAATTAGAGATAACAAATTAATTTATATTAATTTTTTTTCTGAATTTTTATTACTAATTTATTCAGTGGCTGTACACTTGATTTTGGAATGTTGAGTGCAAAATCCGTAAATAACAGAACACTCATTTTTAATTCCATTTTCTTCTAAAATTATTCAAAATACATTTTATACATTAATTAATCTGAATCTTTGTATACAGCTAAATAGAACATAAATTATCCCAAATAAAATACTTTTTTAAAAATTTTATACAGTTTTTAAAAATCCAGAATAAAACATTTTCTAATTTTTTTTTGTTTACTTCCTTCAATTTTATTATTCAATTTAATTTTAATTTTATAATAATAAAAAAAACGTACTTTTTGATTGTAGATCCATTTAGTCCATTTATTTATAATTGGTTAAATGTTTTATTCACAAACAATTTTTATACACTAAACATCACTCCGTTTTTAACGTAAAATTTGATTTAATTAAATTTAGCGTAATCTTATGTATATTGATAGAATACACCAAACAAAATTACTACAAATTTAATAAAATTTTCAAACTGGCGACATTGACCTTATTTATTAAATTAAATATTGTACTAATTATTATCAAACAAAAAATTTTTAATATTATTGATATTAAATTATTTTTAAATTGTTTTCATTTTACCAATCAAATGTTTAGTGCAAAAGTTTTTGTTTATATAAAGCATGTATTTTTAGAAAAAATAATATTCATTTTCAAAGAAATAATAATTACAATTTTTAATTTTTTTAATTAATTAATTTTATAGATATATTGAAAATTAAAACAATTAAAATTTTTTATTGTGAAATAAATTCAGTTTGAATATTGCAATCGGTCATTGCTTTTATTATAGTAAATAAAAAAAAATTTTTATTTACTAAACAAGATTTATAAAATGCTTATTTTTTTATTTATTTTTAAATTGCCAACTAATGTATTTTAAAGACAAAAATAAAACTTTTTATATGAATATGCAAATGGATCGCTCCCTATTGTAATTGAGCTTATTGAAATCTGACAAAATAAGCGATTTTGAGTTTTTACAATAATAAAAGAGTATTGAAACATTATGTTTATTATTATTTTTTATTTTAACTAATGTTGCAGCATTGTTTAAAACAAAGTGTAAGTAAAATAATTTTACATCAAATAAAATAAACACAGTTTTTTACCTTCAAAAATATTACTAATATTATTTTGTATGGTTTATAGGGTTTTTATTAAAAAAAATAAATGTGATTGACACAATATAATAATAATAATAATAATAATAATAATAACAATAATAGTAATAAATATAAATTAATTAAACATTTGCTCAGAAAAAATTAGAAATGTACTAATTTAGCTGGTTCGATGTTTAGATAAAAAAAAGTGTTAAAGCGCAAAATTAAAAAATTGATTTCTGTAAAAATCATATTGCTACAAAAGCAATGGAAAACGTTATTCCAGTCAACAATATAAACATAACATAACAGGATTAAATAAAACCTAAAAAAGTTTAATATTTATTTGCATTAACGCAATTACCATTACTATTATACTTTGTGTTATTAATAAATTTTTGAAAGCATTTATAATATTTGTCAAATTTACTTAAATGCTTACTTCATTTATTTTTAGTCAACTAGGCAACCTGTAAAACTGTTTTCCTTTTATTTAGAATAATTACCTAATAGTATTATTATTTTTATTAAATATTTTACAACAAAATAAACAAATTTGTAAATAATTAATGATGCTATGTTTGGAATTGTTACAAAATTATATTTTGTGTATATTTAACTACTGGTTTTGTAATTAATTTTAATATAATGTAGTATACAAATATTTTGACACTTTTATTAATTACAATTAATTAAAAAAGATTACAATTATGCAAACAACACTTGTTAAAGCATAGGGTTATATTTATTAAATACATAAAAATACACAGAAATAAATAGTGGAAGTAAACTTGTGTGCATTATTTTTATTACATTGCTTACAATAAACTAAAAATATATTTAATCTTATAAATTATTTTAAAGTGTCAACTAATTTTGTTAAGTTTTAAGTACAAAATATTTTACCCTTTACGCAGTGTGTTCAAAAATACTATCGGTAACTACATTAAAATTAACACGGCATTAAACCAAATAATTGTATGTTTATTAAATTATATCTACAAATAATCATTTTTCTTTGATTTTTACATTAATAAATTTAAAAAATAGTACAAAACGTAAATCTAATAATAAAATATTTATTTAGACAGAAAAATGTTAATTTACGTTAATGATAAGAATCTGTAAATATTATATATATATATATATATATATATATATATATATATATATATAAAATTGTTTGTAATTTTTGTACAATAAACACAATGTTATATTAAAATATGGTTTATTAAAAAAGTTTTTTAATAAAATAGTGTCAAACATATTATTTTGTTAAAATTAAAATAAATGTGGGAAAATGTACTTAGAGTTAAATTATTTAATTAAAGTTTTGTACATTTAATTGTAGGTTGTAATTTGTTGATAATATTTAAAACAAATGGCGTATATTTTGGTTAAAACACATTAAAGTATACTGAAAATAAAATAAAACTCACATTATAGAGCACTTTTATAATTGTTAATAATAGTAAATAAATGTTAAATATTTTTAATTATATTAAAAACAATTTATAAAACATTAGTAAATTATGTAATTAAAATATTATTATAAAATATTTTTAATATTACAAAAAAAATATTAAAGGGGAACAATATAATATTTTAATAAAAAAATTAAAACTATAAATTATTAATGTGTTTAAAGACTATAATAATTCCCAACCGTCAATTATAGCAGCGTAATTTTCAAGTTATTGTAAACACATATTAATATAATCAAACCGACTTAATTTTTTTCAAAAATATAATTATAATAAGTTTATTTTGTAAAATACATTTTATTTTTGGTATAATACTAGCTTTGATTAAACTATATTATCTGTTTATTTAAAAAATACAGTGTAGTATATTGTGTAATAATAATAGCAAAAAGACATAATTGTACTTTGTGAAACGCTTTTGTAATTATTAATTATAGTCAACTTTTTGTGTTTAATTTTAATTTGTTGCTTTCTTTACTTATTTATTTTGTTATTTTATTACTTGACAAAATGTATTAAAATTATTAATACAATGTAGTAGTATATTTCTACACATAGTAGTAAATAAACAAATAGTTTCAGAATTCTTTTTTTTTAAACATTTTAGCACTGTAAATTATAAAACTGGCTATACATTTAAAATTTGAGTTATTATTTTTGTATTTAAATTAATATAAAGTATTGTTTATTTTAAATATAAATTTTAAACATTATGTTAATTAAAATTATGTTAGTTTTTAATTTTCAGGCTTAATGGAAATTAATAAGACATTGTAGCAGTATATTTCAACACATACTAGTAAATAAACAAACAGTTTAAGCATACTTTTTAAAAACATTTACCGGTGTAACGTATTGTTGGTATAAAGTAAAAAATATTGTTTAATATTTTTTAAGCGGTTTGAAAATAATATAACCATTGTACTACTAAAATTTAGTTTTAATTTATTTAAATAATTTAACTTACATTTAAGTCTACGTTGCAACAATTTAAAAAATACATCGGAATTACAGTGCAATTATTTTTTATGCAAACAATTTAAATTATTTTTTACAACAATAAATTATAGTATTACTGTCAAGTTTTGCATTATAAAACCGTTAATTAAAATTTTATTATATTTATATAATTATGGTGCTTAAATAAATAAAAAACAATTTTTTATACGTAGCATTTAGTTTCAAATCATTTTCAAGGAATAACATTTGTCAACCAATAATTACACATTGACTAATAAAAGAATAGCAACGTTTGTTAATAATGTAATTAATAAATGTTTTATGTTTGTTTTTGTATTTAAATATTGGCAATATACATTGGCAAATAAAAAAAATTTAATGTACATTTTCAATAAATAATTTGCAAAATAGTACATAACTAGCATAGAATTATTAAAATTCAAAAATATATTAAACACAATTTGGTTAAGATAAATATAACACAAGTGTAAAGTATATTTGTAATTTTTAATATTTGATTATAAATATATATATATATATATATATATATATATATATATATATATATATCTATATATATATTTACTCTTTTTAAACCTAAATAACGTTGTATAAAGTTGCATTAAAATTATTTCTTTGTTGTAAGCGTTTATAAAATTACATTTTTATGTATAATTTGTGCAATGCAATACCTTTTAAATATTTTATTAGTTTTACAAAAAAAAATGTTTTTACAAAGTAATTATTCAAAAGTTCAACTATGTTTATTATTTAATATAAGTAGTAAAAAACAAAATTATGCCTATTAAAATTACAGTCCAACACCCGTTGTTGCTAATATTGTTAGTATATCTAGTGCAACATTTGTTGTAGTTTTATATTGTTAAATTATTGTTTTTTAGTATAATGTGCATTATAAAGTAGTCATTAACACAAATAATTATTTAAAATTTAACAAGATGTTATAAGCTTATATAGATAAATTTACACTTACAATTTTACAAACTATTATTTGTTTATACATTGTATTAGCATGTATAAAACGCAATTTATAAATATATTTATAAAATAATCTACACTAAACGTTATACCTGTAGAACCTAAAACCACATATATATATAATTAAAATTAAAACTGTTATTTAAATAATGATTTTTGTTGTTTTTAAATATTAATTTGTTGCATCAATAGTAAGTTTTAAGTAATTCAAAAATATAAACACAAGCAAATAGTAAAAATAAAAAAACTGAGTACGAAGAAAATTAAACAGAACTTTATAAAAATAGAATTAAATATTAATTATAATAAAAGACGCATAGACAACTATTGTGACAACATTATCTTTACAAACATTTATGAAATAAATGCAATTAATTATAAATTTAATTTTGTTTATTTTCTGCTTGCTTTAAAATCTAGTTTTGTAAATACAAAACAATATATTATTACTCTTAACTAAGCTTTGTTGTAATATTTTTGTTTGTGTATACAAAGTTAATTGTCAACTATCACACTCTTTATGTTTGTGACAAAAATATACCTAATGTATATATTAAAAAAAAATCTTTTTTATATTTTTAATTTAGTACTATGTTTTAAATTTAATTTAAGAATATAATTACTCTGTTAACCAAATTTTGTTAAAAATATTACAACACTTTTGAATCCGTACGATACGCTGCGTGTCGTGCGCTCAAAAGTTGCTTACTGTTGTTGCGCTTGCAATAGTGTTTTGTGTTTACGTGTTTTTTTTTGTTGAGTTATTTGCCTAGTTTTTTTGGGTATCGTTTTGTGTTTTTGTGTATAATTGTGCAATTTTTAATTGCCTATTTGTGTTTAAGCCCATTGTATGTAGCGTGCTTGATCATTCATTGTTTTTACTCTTTAACCCAATTATTATACTGCTTTGCGTGTGATACTTTATTTTTATTACATTTTAGAAACTTTCGATCTATCATTGAAAGTTTTTCAAACAGCGATATGTGTCCGTCGCGGTTGTAGTAAGTCCGTAAAGACTAGTATGCTTTGTTCTAGGTGCAACACCTGGTTCCATGAAAACTGTACCGGTCTCTCGGAGTGTATTTACAACGAATT